>BQNB010007785.1:0-92311 GCA_026074375.1 Tanacetum coccineum | reverse complement strand
CTGCTGCCATTTAAGATGGATCTTTATTTTAAAAATCTTTGAGCCTTTTTTAAATATCCTTTTAAAGGGATTTTATAAACCAGAAGGCTCTGATACCACTTGTTAGTCCCTTGGAATCTGATATAAGGTTTATCAAATTAAACTAATCAGATTCCATAGCAACAAAGTAAGTCTTAAATAAATATATATAAACAATATAAAGAACAAGTTTAAAACTTACAGAAGTACATTTCAACGTATAGACTTTTATTAGAATCAAATAAAGAATCTATGACATACCTTGCTTGCGGAATAGTAAGGTCGTTGAGTGACAATTGAGGTGTTATCTCTGTTGATCCCATTTTAATAGATTAAATTCCTTAAGCTTGTTTAAGGTTTAGTTATATTAGATAAATCTAACACAACTATAGTAGAAACTGTGTTTAAATGTATTAAAGATTATGCGGAATCTAATCTTTAATATTAAGAAGAATTATCAATGAAACAGTAATGAATATACAATTCAACAAATAAGCTCCAATATTATTAATGATAATAATACGAATACTCTCAAAGTATTAGGGTTACAAAGACCTTGAAGCTATGAAAATTGATAAAAGATAATATCAAACTCTATGCCCTAGGACCTCCTTTTATACACCAAGGAGCCCTAGTCGGCTTACAATACTTTCCTAAGTATCCATAATCTTTTCTATAAATAAATAACTTAATACATATCATATAAGCAGTACTAACAACAAACAGTACTAACTTATTAACCTCAGCAGCATTAACTTATCTCTGAGCAGTCTTAACCTTGAGCAGTACTAATATTCACTAGCAGTAGTAACTTTGTACTAGCAGTACTAATATTCACTAGCAGTAGTAACTTTGTACTAGCAGTAGTAAACACTTAGCATATTTTCTTTGAAGTTCATGAGCAGCACTAAATCCAGCTGAGCAGCATTAACACAAACATGAGCAGCAGTAATTCAAACAACATCAAGAAGACTTTTAATCCCAACAATCCTCCCCTAAACTTGATATTCTTCTTCAAAATCATCAAGTTTCTTCATTTAAAGCTTCATCAACACCAGGAGGATGCTTCCAAACACTTCTTTACTTCTTAAGCTGTTTCATGATGAATTTAAGAAGCTGATAAGCCATTTCACTTTCATAGTCAATCATAAGCTTCTTTTCCAACATCATTGTAAGTGTAGATGGTGTAAGAGGATACTTCTTCTCTACCAACATATAAATCTGCACATGTTGCATCCTCAATGAATGTACTCCACAGGAGTCATACAGCTTCCAATTCAACACTTTGTAGTCTTGTTGATTCTTCCATACTTTATCTTCTATATGTGGTTCAAACATTGTTTTCAAATCACCCCATAATATCAAATCCAAGTCTTCCACTGGTCTTGTTGACTCATATTTAGCTTTTACCAACTTGTACAAATCTTCCAAATCTTCCCTGTTAAAACTTTTAAGCATGTGACTAAAGATCATGTACATTTGAGACTTTCCATCAGCTCTCATTATTTGATAATAGCTTTTTCTTCCTTCTTTATGAATCTTCCAGCCAACAATACTTGGAGACTTAACAGCCAAAGGTATAGCATCAATTGCTACTTCTTCTTCATCTGGAATGATTTCCATTCTCTGTTTAAGCTCTGCTGTTTCTTTGTCATCTTCCACCTTTTGCTTCTTTGTACTCTCTTGTACCAGCTCTGTTCCTGCTCTCTTTTCTTTGCCTTCCACCAACTCTGTTCTAAAGTCTTCAAATGTATTTACCCTTTTGAATGCTCTGTCAAACATCTCTTGGATAGAATCAAACACTTTCAACTTTAAATCATTGATTCAGCTAAGGGCTATAAAAAGCCTCACTCTCACACGCACAAGATGTTAGATAGTTTTTTACAATTTTCAGCTTATTTAGTTTATGTAATGTTTTAGTTAATGATCTCTCAATGTAATGTTTTAAAATTCAAGTATTGTAATCAGTTGTTTCAATTAAGAAAAGTTTCTTTATTAGCCCTTAGTTCTCTGGCATAGCTCACCTATTTTCTTAAAAGTATGGGTTTAATAAGCCTGTTAATGTTTAAAAAATGTTTCTCAAAGCTCAAAACAAGCTCATCTAAGTCTCTAAGGTTAGATTTGAGCTTAATAAGTCATTTAATATACTCACAGCTTTAAAATCAGCTTAAAGTACCTTTGCTTATTTGGACTTTTAGAAGATGAGCCAATTATGGAAGGGCTCATATGGACTTAAACTGGCTTATCCTAAGATTATTAAGCCAGGCATAGTAGATTGCTCATTGAGCCTTTTTATGCCTTTGTTTAGCTAAGGTTCATGTAAGTTTCTCATTTCCATTTCTGTCATAGATTACTAGCTTAATAGTTGCTTATTTTAGCTTATTATTAGTTAACTGTGCTTATCCATATGTTTTTTTATGCTTGTTAAGTAGCTTTTATTATCTGTTTTTGATTATTATAGAATATATATTAGATTTCTCATATTTGCTCTTTAAATCTGTCATAAGCTCAAAAAATTCATAGCATAGTTATAATCTCTTTAATATTGGCTTATCTAGGATTGTTTAAGCTTATAAGGGTTCTGTCATATGTTGTTTTTGCTACGGGAATTCATGTTTAGATAGCTAGATTCCATTATCAATAAGCTAATAGAAATCTGTTCTAAGTTTTAATCGGGGTGTTTGGTTAATGTAGTTTGACCTCTTAAGTCAAAATGAATTGTACAAATTATTTTGGTTATTTTGAATATTCATTTTTGATTAGGTTTGAGCTGGTTGGTAGGATTAGTTTATGTTTAACAACATTTTGAGGCTTAAAACCTTTGTTCTTGCACCAGGGGACTTTTTCATTGTTCTTAGCTTGTTAAAAGTTTAACCAAGGCTTCATAGGATTAGATCTTGTTTGTGTGGTGTTTAAACACACTCATTGAGTGTGTCTAATGCAGGTTTGACATACTTGGTCACCTGCATTTTTGTTTTGCACCTTTGCAAATTGCACCAGCAGTAGTAACAACAGTTACTACTGCTGTCCCTTTTCATTTGCTCTTAAGCTAGTTTAACTAGGTTTTAGGTTTTAAAATTGAATAAGCTTTTAGTTTAGATATAGGATAAGATAGTTTAAAACTTGTTTTCAATTTCTAGCTTATTACTTAGGATTAATTTAGCCTTAAAAGTTCATCAAATAAATTCTCAAAAGAGCCAAAAATACTATATTACTAGAACCACTATCACTTTTAAATTTTAATTTCTAGCTTTTAGAATTTGTTTTTATGATTTGGATTAATAGGTTATAAGTAGGTTGCTAAGTTTTCAAAAGCTCAAATCCTGAAATAGCTTATTGTGCAATTTAGCTTATTTAGATTTTAAGCCTTAAGTTTTAGTTTCTGAGTTTGCTGTCTTAATCATTAAATTTAGGAGTCCTATAGTGTTCTTGGTTAATTTAGCTTTTCATAATTAGCTTATACACATCTTTAGCTTTTTAGAACAACTTTTAGATTTGAATTTGAGCTTAAGATGAGTTGTGTGCAAGCTATTAAGTGATAAGTAGTTTGTTAGCTCTTAAAAGCTAAGTTCCTGAAACAGCTTTTTCATAAGCTCTTTAAGAGCTTAATTTTAAGTTTTAGCTTATAGTTCTTTTATTAAAGTTGCTTAAAAAGTTGTCCTTAACAACTTTTGTTCTTTAAGTTTTTCATAAAAATAAAAAAAAAGGGAAGTGGAAGTCGGGGGTGAGCAAGACTCGAACCCCCGACCTCAACCTTTTATAATCACACACACACCCACTCCTTACCGCTGTGCCCTGGGGTCTTTTTCATAAGACCCTTGCACTATTAATCCTTTATACTCATTTTCCCTTATAAGCTCTTATAAGTTGTTAAGCTTATTTCGCAGCTTATTTAATAAGCTGTGATCTCGGGCTTATTTTTCCTAGGATTTAAATAGTTTAAGCTATTTTCTGTCATTTTTCTAGAATTTTTAGAGTTTGTTTAGTATTTTTAAACTTTTATTTTCATTAAAAACTTTAAAAAATCATAAAAAATAGAAAAATAATCAAAAAAATATAAATCTTTTTTAGAAAATTTTCTTTTATCCTAAAGTTCCTAGGAAAATTAGTTTTGCTTTCTTAGAGTCTAATTTGCAAAATTTCATTTTCTAAAGAACGGGATTTGTCCTCGTTTTTGTTTTCTCGTGTTTTAACGTTCATTTCAACTCCGTTTTAGTTCTAGTTTTCTTTAAACTTACTTTTTGTTTAGTTCATATAGAATACAATTTTAAAAAGAAATTTTTAAGTTAGGTTTATTTTTTATTTGCAAGTAGGGTTTTTGACCTCCGTTTAAGGGTCCCGTTTTGCGTTTTTAGTTATATTTTGTTTTCCCGTTATATGTCTTCTTGCTTTATTGTTAGTATTTGTTAATTTTAATTGTAAAAAGTAGTTAATTAAATCAACTATTGCTTCCCATTCAAATCATTTTTCGAACAACAAGCGTGGTTTCAATTTCACAAGTCGTTGAGGATAACGACCCGGGGAATCATACTTCCCGGTATAGATACGTATTATATTATATTATATATATTTTGAATAATTTCCTTTTAACCTTTGTCCTCAAGGGTAAATTGATAATTTTCCTTTGTTTTATATATTATATATTTTAAGCGTATCAAATTTTTGGCGCCGTTGCCGGGGATTTGTGATTACGATTCTATCGTTTGAAGTTTGTTGATATTAATTTGAAGACCCTTTCATTTTTGAAAGTTTTGTTTTTGTTAAAAAAAATATAAAATAAAAAAAAATATAAAAAATAAAAAGTTAAAATAATAATTTTCTTTTCTTTTTAGTATAAATAGAAGATTAAAAACAAAAATACAAAAATATTTTCTGTTTCAATTTAAAAAATAAACAAAGTTGGTAAAAGAACACCAACAAATAATACCTTCATATTGACGGTATTGTCATATTAAAGTTTCCCAATCGAAGCAGAAGATTTCAAAAAACTTAGCACATTTGTGTCCATTACGAAATACGGCTCACTCCTAAAAAGTAAAAATTTTAAGAGCTACGTGAAGTAAATTTGATTTATTAGGTTTAAGTTGTCTTCTCGTTATCGTTAAATTTGTTTGTTTTCGAAAATAATAGAAAAATAAAAAATTAAAAAATTAGTTGAATATTTCTTTTTCTACTTTGTTGCATAGTTTCTCAAACCGCAACCGTAACGTCAACAACAATAGCCAACAGGCTTTCGTTCAACCCATTTCACTTTAGAAGAACCTTTTCTTTAATCCTCCATTAGTTCGTTCTGGCTGATAACCGGACTATGGCACAAATGCTCCAAGCATCCCACGTGGGTTACGAGGATGGCTATTGTTAAATTCCTGAAATCATTCGTTAACTTGATGTTAAAGCATGGTATTGATCCAATCCTTTGTTCAAATACAAACAGTTTTTCGAACATGATAAAGAGGATCCAATGCTAATATACGTTATTTCTCAATAAAATCACAACTTCAAACATTGAGATTCCCTGGACGTCTATCCGAGCAACGTAATAAAGCATATGCTTTTTCCGTTTTCTCTTGAAGGTATCAGGCTCGGTATTTGGCTAGAAAAAGAAACCTCCTTCGATCAATTTTGACATGGGATGGATCTTGTGTCAAAATTCTTAATCAATTCTTTCCTCCTTAAAAAATGACAAATTTATAACAGATATCACGAGAATTGCAACAAAAAGATTTGATGAATCGTTCTACGAGGCTTGGATAGATTTAATGAACTTCTTCGAGGCATACCCACAATCACGGATTTTCTGTATTACATCAGTTGGATATGTTTTTACATTGCTTTTGTATGCTAATGATCAGATCAGGAATTCTGTTGCGGGTGGAAACTTTTGGATAAGTTGCCCTCGTGAATGCTTGAGAATTATCTGAGAGCAAATCTACTGGTTCGTAATTCACGAAACAAGGCCCCAGTCGTTGCCAAAGTGAGTCGAATTCTCTTTACTCCAGGAATGTCACACAGATGTTGCTGCTCTTAAACCGAGAGTCTCGGTGAACTTAAGGAATTTGAGAAGACTCTGCTTATCGGACAACAAAAAAGGCCCAAAGCTCACGAACCGTAAATGCGGTGAACGAGCAGAGTTGTGTAACTTGTGGAGGTGCTCACTCTTATAAAAACTGTCCAGCCACCGATGGCAATGTTTATCAGATATCATTAACAGAGTACGTTTTACAGTTGTTGCAGCAATTTCTTAATCAAGGTAATACATGCTAGACCTCCGATGGTTGCATAACCAAATCCGACCTCATAGTGTTCGCTCTACCTTCGTACTGAATGTTACTACAAAGAATCAAATCGACAAAACTTCGATGGTCTGATCGCGCTCTCTAAATGTGGCGCAACAGATCAGGGAAATAATTTTGAAGAACTTGAGTCTCCGCTCGAGAAGTAGACGTTGTCGGAGTTGAGATAACTGCCCTTTAAGATCAGAAACCGTAGTAGTATCAGTTTGTGTAGAGTATAACTCAACCGCATCTCGGTCAGAGGTTTAACACACCTCAATCTTTCTATACTATGACCACCAGTTTTACGAGTGTTAGTGTCATGGCCTCCTCCTCATCTCTGAAATGCAAGTGTGTTGTTCAAAGATTCTCGATTGTTTTAAGGAGAGATTCACTTATGGTACTCACACAAGGCATGATTGTAATGTATTCTAGTTGGGTTCGTAAACAGGAGATGTATGCAAAATTGTGTTCGCAAGGTCAAAGGTATACGCAGAGATCTTCGAGAAGACAACTCTGCTGACAATAGTAAGTGGAGAGAAATGTCCAGTTAAATGTGAGTATAGTGAGATGTGTATATTGCTGCAATTATTCTATGCGATGGTGAATTGACGTGGTATGTCATATTGTGACTTCTTACTCCGCACCTCCTCGTTTGTGTGAGACCTAGGGTGAGTAGTACACTGTTGATGGTGATTGACGCGTCTGACAAGTGGGAGAGAGACCGTATCGACCACACAAGTCCCACCCTCCGCAGAAGGAACATGACCTCCCCAATTCTCTTATTGAAATTCCGAAACCAAAGGCTATTCACACGGGCCGAATATTTCAAAGAGCAACTAAGAGGATGGTGTGTGATCCGAGAATTCATTCAACCTAAACTTCCATACCCAGAGGATGAAAGTAGAGAGGTATAAGAGATCGCTCTCTCTCACTCTCGTCGATGAGAGGATAGATGCAGAGCAAGTTTATGAATTGGTTTTTAAACAACTCTTTTAGAAATTGGTTTTTTAAGATGCTCTCGTCGAAATGCTGAAATTCAACAAATGGTTAATTTAAGCACTTTATTGAGAATCAAAAGAGAAACTTGAAGAAATCGCCATCACAACGTTAATGCTACATGTTCTGCCTCATCTTGAACAAAAGTTCCCGAGACACTCAAAGATCTTGTGAAAATTTCTTATTCTGTGTACTCTACAAGAACTTGATAGGACTAATGCTTTAGCCGATTCTAGAGCTAGCATAAATCTTTTACCTCATTCTATCTACAAGCAACTTGGGCTTGGAGCTTTAAAGCCCACCCGAATGACACTCGAGCTTGCTAACCGTTCCGTTATGCACCCAATGGGTTATAAGACGATGGATGTTGTAGTTAGAGTTGATGGTTTCACTTTTCTTGCTGATTTTGTTGTGGTTAATTTTGAACCAGACCCGAGAGTGCCTATTATTTTAGGGAGACCTTTCCTTCGCACTGCAAAAGCTTTCATTGATTTATACAAGGAAAAATTAACATTAAGAGTAGGAAGCGATGAACTTGTCTTTTATGCTGAAAAATCTGAGAAAAGCAAGAATAAGCAATTTGCTCATGTTATTTATGTCATTGATTTTTCGAAAGATAAGCCATTTAGTGGCAGTACCACTAATCATTCCGACCCTCTTCCTCCTAGTTCTTCTCTGGTGAAGACTAGTGATAATCTTGAGGAGTTCACCGATGAACTCACTCTTCTTAAAAAAGTTGTTCATGAAGAAAATTTTCAAGTTTATTCAAGTCCTCTTTTCGAATTTGATGATAACTTCAACTCCAGTAACGAAAATCCTCTCTTTAACAAGAAAGATGAAGATGTTGAAAACGAGAACTCCAATGTTTCAAATTCCGATGAGCCAGTTTTACTTAACACACCTTTAACCGATAAGGTTGAGTGTTTTGATCCAGAAGACGAAATTGATGAGATCGATGCTTTTCTAGCCATGGAAGTTTCTTCTAATTTTGAGGAAGGTTATTTCGATTCAGAAGGAGACGTAATTTTTCTTGAGAATCTGCTTAGTGATGATACCACCCATAATCTCGCTCCCGAAGTGATTTCCGATCATGAACCAGAACAAAATGAATCTTCGATTACTTTTTCTCCAAGGAGTGATCCTCTTCACCATGAGTTCGCCGGTGAACTTTTAACACTTCCTTCGAGGATTGCTAGAGAGCATGAGGAATATCTTAGTCGTATGACTTTGCTTTGTGAGATTTCAACTTCCCGGTCACAGGAAAATGTTCATGCTAATCCAAGTTCAATTATCGAGTCTCTTCCCGTATCTCTTATCCCCGTTGAGGATAGTGACCCCGTTCAAGAAGAGATCGATATATTCCTCGTTCCAGATGATTTAATTCCACCAGGTGTTGAGAATGATGATTCCGAAGATGAAGATAATTCTACTTTCCTTCCCAACCATGAGTCACCTAACCTTGATCATCAAGACAACCCGTCATCTCCTCGACCTCCTCCGGAACCACCAGATGTTAAGATTCGCCTTGAGCCCGATACGGCCATGAATGATGAAGATTTTAACCAAGGAGAAATTGTTTTATCCCTAAATGTTGAAGATGTCAATTCCTTCACATTTGTCATTTGGACTTTTCTTCCATTTTTCACCTACCCCGAGGATTCTCCTGTTATTCTCTCTCTCAGGAGTGAGGATCTCGTTTTTGACCCCGGCATTTTCATGTTTCATTTTTCTTATCTAGAGCCGGTGGTGTTTTCAATGGAAATTCCTTATTCCAATTATTGCTCTCCCTAAGGACAAATGAATTCAGGGATCGAGTCAAGCTATGTGACTCGGTTACCAAAAACAAAGCGCTTCGTGGGAGGCACCCCATGCTTATCCATTTTCTATTTTTCTTTCTAGTTTCTAATGTGTTGTGAGGAGGCTTGTACTCTTCCGTTCTTTGTGTTTGTTGTTTGTGCTTGTGATTGTTTGCAGGATAGACCCAACTTTTCTGAAGACTCTCGTGTTCGGTGTTGTTCCGGTCACTGAGCTTCCTTGCCTTTGTTTGCAATTAGTTTGGGGAAATCCGATATCCTTTCATCTTATCGATTCACGTTTATCTTTGCATAATTAATAAACGGCTTAGATTTGCGTAGAGACCCGCCTTAAAACATTGAGGACAATGTTTCATTTTAGTTTGGGGAGGGAATCTATCGATTTGATGTTACCTACTTATTGTTTTGTTCTCACGTACCCCGTTTTCCCGCAAAAATAGCAAAAATTTCAAAATTTTTAAATTTTTAAGTTTAATTTGTAGAAAAATATAAAAAATAAATAAGTGTTTTTGTCACAATTTTGACTTTCTTGCTGGGTAAGAATAAGAGTAAATTTTGACCCGATCGAGCGTGTTGAGCTCTAGCTTGTTCCTTAACTTTTAGGCTAAGCGTTCGCTAATTCGCGAAGAACGAAAAATGATAGAGTTAAGTATGAGTAGGATGCTAAACAAAGATTATTTGGAAATCTTAAGAGTTCATGTATGTAACTTGTTGCTTTTTCTCCCATAAGCTCTTAACCGGATTAATATACGTGCTGTTTTTGGAGATTAAACTTAAATCAATAATTTTTATAGCAAAAATTTTAGTCTAGGTTCAATTTTATACTTGAATTTTTCAAAAAGAAGTCTTCTTTAAATAAGTTTAGTTAAAAAAAAGATAAAATGATAAAAAATAAAATAATAATAATAAAAGCTGTGGGCTAATAAAAGTTTACTACCTCTTGCCGGCTCACAACCGATGTGATAGTCTTCTAAAGAAAGCCCATAGTTAGAATAAAGATCTGAGACTGATAAAATTTTGCTGCATCTTGCCGGCTCACAATCGATGTTGCAGCCTTCTAAAAGGTCGAGGGTTACAATTGCATAAATATCTAAATAGTTAAATTAAATTAATAATTGACTTCTTTTTGTTAAATTCAAATATGCTTTTGCACTTTGACTATTCTATTTTATAAGCTATGAATATTCGGGAAACCTGAGAGTTTTTGAAACCTAAGGTCCGTGAGTCCCGATACTAGTCTCTGTGGGGTGTCAAAAGCCTGGTCACTTAGCCGTAAGGTTGGGATGTGCCGAGACGAAAGTCGCTACATGGGATGATCTCGCCTTCAAACTCATTATTCTAAGGTGGAACGTAAAGCATAGTATGTTGCAAAAAGTTGATCCATGGTTGAAATTCAAAATAGCACAATCACTTAAGATATAATAAATGTCGGGAGTAAAAAGTTCACAAGTTGCAAATATGAGTAGTGTTAGCATCCTTACTGATATTTAGCTATGATTTTGTTTTAAGCTTGGTTTGGATAAGTGAAAAGTCGGGAACGATGAATTTATCCTTTTTGGGGCATTCTCGGATCGAAATGCATCTTGTTCTATGATCCCTAATAGTTATGAAAATAACAAAAGTCGAAATGATCTCAGTTCTTATTATAAAAAAAATGGAAAAATTTTAGAAAAATGGGAAAAAGGGGTGTTTTATAACTTGTGATTTCTTAATTTTTCCCGCAAAAATCTTTGCTACTTTTCAAAGGCTTAGTTGGGAAAGTTTTGAGGTATTTGGTTATAAGGCATATAACATTGCGTGAGGACACGCAATCGCTTAGTTTGGGGAATTTTGATATGTGTGAAAACACATATCCATTTTATATCAAAATAGGCCCTAAAAAGACAAAATTGTGCTTTAAATGCTTGAATATTGCTTGTTTTGTCTTTATGATTGTGTAGGTGTGGATAAAGCAAAAATCACAAGAAAACGGTCAAAACCGGACAAACACGAACACGGGAACGGAAGAGCACGCAAAGAGCCAGGAGACACTTTTGATCTAAAATATACAAGTCTCAAAATAACACCCCGCGTGTATACGTCTCTAGTTACCATTTCTCCCGATTTACCTTGGTTTGCAACACACCTGAAAATGATACTCGAAAAGGTCAACATAAAGTTGGTGAGCTCGTAGGTTTGAAGAAAAGCATGTGCCAAAAATTTTAGTAGTGGACAATTATGCAATATGACAGTGAATACATGTAACACATTCCAAATCCCATGACATAGCATCCCCGTGCTAGTCATCACAATAGCATATACCCATGCTCTTGGAGTAGCAACTCCGAGGTCACCCGCACCTAAAGCCTACCAGCTAGAGCATTTACTTAGGGCAAGACCATCACAAACATAGCAAATCCATGCTAATCACATACAGTTACATGCATCTTGATGCATACAAGTACAATCAAACCACATAATATTCACATAGCAGTCATAAGCACATAACATTGTCCCAAAAACAAAACCAAGTTTCGCACAGTAAGAAAACACATTCAAAACAATTTTGAGTATCGTTTTCCCCCAACGGAAAAGACATAAAAAGTGGGGCTACGAGAACTCACCTCGAAAGATAATAATTATCGCACAGATAAACTCTACACAACGCACAACGGTACCTGACCATGTCCTAATCATTAAATTCACTTTATTAACATTTTGTACAAAATTGTCTTATTGTACAAGAATTTGTCCTTACTCACACAAAATCCTTGTTCTCATTACAAAACCCTTATTCTCATTACAAAACCCTTATTCTTATTACAAACCCGTATTCTTATTACAAAACCCTTATTCTCATTACAAAACCCTTATTCTCATTACAAACCCTTATTCTCATTACAAAACATTTTGGTATCATGGTTGTGTGGTAACTAAGTAAAACAACTCGGTGCACTTGGGCTAAGTGTGACATCAACACATGACACTCAAGAATAGAATCAACAAACTAATATGGGACAATTGTCCAAATGATTCGAGGAAATCCGACGAGAAAAGGGGTAAAAATCCAAAAAAAAGAATCGGAAAATAACAGAATAAAGCACTTCGTAACGGATATAGTATATATATATATTTATATATATATATATTTAATATATATATTTCCTATTTAGATGTTTTTTTGATACTTGAAATATAAATAATAAATTATTTTATTTTTTTGTCTTATTAACCGTGCTAAAAGGGGTAAGTCTAATATCTTCCCATCTTAGTATAACCACGTGATTGTTTTAATATTGAAATTAATTGTTTATTAAAAATTCATCTTTTGTCCTTTAGTCGAATCGACACAAAATAAGTTTTCTACAATATTTTCTAAGTGTGACTCGTTTTTATAAATTTCGACATGACCCGTTCGTTTGTAAGAGGTTCCCAAGGTTCTCAAACCTTAATTTCAACACTTTCCATAATTTTTTCCAAAAGTTCTGACATGGCAAAAAATACTTATCATGAGTCATTTACCCGAACATGACTATATTTGACCATATTTAAACATTTTCACTCCGATAGTATCGTTAACCCATTATATCCATTTGAATGTGTGAAAACACTTATCCGTTTTTTATTCCAAATAGACCTAAAGACGCAAAAACTGTGCGTAAAATGCTTGTATATTACTAGTATTGTGGGGGTCGCGGGGGGCTTTCTCTATTGTGTAGGTACGGATAAAGCAAAAATCACAAGAAAACAGTTAAAACCGGGCAAAAACGAACACGGGAACGGAAGATCACGCAAAAAGTCAAAAGTTGTCTATCAAAGGTCAAAAAGTCAACAATTAGTCAAGCCTTGGTCAACTCTCAGTCAACCCAAGTCAAACACAAAAAGACAAATCCAAAGTTACCAAACCAGTCCCTTATTTATAAACCAATCCCAACAAATACATCCTTAAATGTCCTAACGGTTGTTAAATTTAATTTAGATAAAAGTTAACACTTGTTATTTTGTATATTAAGACCAAACCCAAATCCTTTATAACCCGGGCCCAAATCCTTTATACCCCGGCCCAAACCTAGGTCAAAGACCCGGGTCAAACACAAATTAAACGCACCCTTAGAGTAAAAAAAGAAGCGGGAAAGTTTGTTGTTACTGTAGATCGTCTTCTACCTTGTACACACGAGTCAAACCAAAGGGCTTTTGACACAAATTGAGGGCTAAAGATGGGTAATTAAGTAGCAAAAGTACAACCATGGCAGGATAAAACGTCACCCAAGCCCTATCATTGGTGGAAACCCAAGAAGAGAGGACACGTGGATAAGTGAAGTAACACAAAGAGAATGGGATTTTGCACTAGATACATTCACACAACTAACACACTAGCTGTTACATTACGGACTACAACACTGGCAATCCGTGTGAAGCTAGATGTGATCTAACGTCCCAAATTAAGCATCCAATGATTGATATGATCTAAGGGCCAAAAGAGGAAGGAGCGTGTAACAACCAAGGAGCCTAGAAGATTCAGAAGATGGCTATATTAAGCCCTTTATCCTCACACACAAGAGAATCTTTCTACACCTAGTTTTGTAGCTTTTAGATTTTTAGGAAATTTAGCTTAAGCTTTTATGTTTTAAGTCAATGTAATTTTCATTTAAACTTTTGTAATTTTCTTTTCAAGTAATGTAATCAAGCCTTTTTAGTTAATGAAATTTGAGTTTTCTTTAATAAATTTGTCAAAAGCTCTTTATAAGCTCTATTGATAGTGTACGTACCAATAAGATCTTATAAGCTCTCACAAGTCTATAAGCTTGTGATTGAGCTCAATTCAGTCTTTAATTCACTTAAACCTTAAAATCAGCTTAATACTTTGATTATTAGATTCTTAAGCTTATGGAAGGGAATCTAGCAAGGGATGAGCTTCCAAGGACTTTTACTGGCTTATTTGTTTAGCTAAGGTTTAAGTAAGTTTCTCATTTCCATTTCTGTCTTAGATTACTAGCTTAATAGTTGCTTATTTCTGCTTATTATTAGTTTAACTATGCTTATCTATATGTTTTTATGCTTGTTAAGTGGCTTTCATTGTCTGTTTTTGATTTTTAAAGAATAGATTTTAGATTTCTCATATTTGCTCTTTAAATCTGTCATAAGCTCAAAAATTCATAGCATAGTTATAATCTCTTTAATTATGGCTTATCTAGTTGTTAGTTTAAGCTTATAAGTTCTGTCATAAGTTGTTTGTTACCTGGTATTCAAGTTTAGATAGCTAGATTTCAAATTCATAAGCTAAAATGAAAACTGTCTTAGTTAAAGGGGTGTTTGGATTAATGAAGTTTGACCTTCATAAGTCAAAATAAGTTTGTGTTTTCAATTTGGTCAGCTTCATTTTCATAATTAAATAAGTTTTAAAAAGGTTTGAATCATTAGTTTATGTTTAAGAAAATTTTGAGGCTTAATCTCTTTGTTCCTGCACCAGGGGAATTTTCCCTTTCCTTTGCTTGTTAAAAATTTGATCCAAGCCTCATTGAGCTTGGATCTTGTTTGTGTTGAGTTTAAACATACTCATTGAGAGTATCTAGTGCAGGATTGACATACTTGGTCACCTGCAATATTGGTTTTGCCTCTTTGCCATTTGCATCAGATAGACACCACTGCAGTCTTAAACTGCAGTGGTTTTTGATCAAAATTAGGATAGCTTATTTGGTGTTTAGCTTTTAAAAATCAGTAGGGTTATAGTTAACATATAGGTTAATATAGATTAAAACTTGTTTTACATATTTAAGCTTATTACATAGGATAAATCAGCTTTTAAAGTTCAATAAAAAACCTCAAAAAAGCCAAAAACAGTAGTAACTAAAACTTAGTTTTTAAACTTAGATTTCTAGCTTATAGTATTAGTTTTTATCATTTATATTTGTAGCTTATTAATAGAGTAATTAGATTTCAAAAGCTCAGCTTCTGTCATAGCTTATTGAGTTTTTTTTAGCTTATTTAGATTTTGAGTTTTTAGAGCTTATTTATGAGTTTGTCATTTAGATGGTTAAATTTAGTTAGCTTATAGTATTTTTAGCTTAAGTAGCTTTTCAAAATTAGTTGCTATACATTATTAGCTTTCCAGAACAGCTTTTAGAATTGAAATTGAGCTTAAATTGAGTTGTGTGCAAGCATTTAAATGAAAATTAGCTTTTTGGCCCTCAAAGGCTCACTTTCTGAAAACAGCTTCTTAAAAAGCTTTTAGAGAGCTTAATTTTGAGTTTGAGCTTATGTTAGCTTTATTAAAGTTGTTTAAAAAAGAATCCTTAACAACTTTGTGCTTTTAGTTTTCAAAAATAAAAAAAAACAAAAAAGGAGAAGCTGGGACTGGAACCCACGACCTCCCCTTCACACACTCTCAGCCTTAACCATTGTGCTACATTAGCTCATCTGTCACCTTCTCTTTTCATTTCATTATTATACACGTTTTCTTTTCATTTTTGATATTATAAGCCGTAGCTAGTTTTGATTTTTCCCCAGCTTATTAAATAAGCTGGGGACTTGTTTGATCTCGAGCTTATTTTTCCTAGGTTTTAATTAGTATAAGCTAATTTCTGTAATTTTTCTAGAATTTTTATAGTTCATTTAGTATTTTTAAACATTTATTTTCATTAAAAACTTTAAAAAATCATAAAAAATAGAAAAATAATCAAAAAAATATAAATCTTTTTTAGAAAATTTTCTTTTATCATTTAGAACGTAGGAAAATTAGTTTGACTCTCGTGGGTTTATTTTTGAGCATTTTAGCTTTTAGGCTGGTTTGATTTCCCGTTTATTCGTTTTGTGATTCTTTTTCAAATTTTATCGTTAACTTTTCAAATTTTGCAAATCTCTTTTTATTTTTACTCATAGAATTAGATTATTAATTCAAATTCTAGGTTAAGGTGCTAATTAGGGTTTATTTTGTCATTTCCGTTTTTCGTCCGCGTGTTTAGTTATTTTACTTGCATTTAATTGTTTTAATTGTTTTTAGTCATAGAAAATCAATCAAAAAGTTGAAAATCATTCATAACATTGTCCAAACTGAATCAAGGGTATCAATTCACATTTCTTTGTGGATACGACCGGTTAATCACTTAACGTGTTTAAACGTATTATATTATATATTTTTGTGTTTAAATTGCATTTAATCTTTGTCCTCAAGGATTATTTGTAAATTTCTATAAATACTTTGATATATTTTATATACGTAAAATTGCTGCAATCAATTTTTGGCGCCGTTGCCGGGGAAGTGTGTTACGATTCTCTCGTTTGAAGTTTGTTGATCGTGTTTTGGAGAACCTTTCGTTTTCGAAAGTTACGCTTTTAAGAAAATCAAAAATATAAAAAAAATAAAAAGTAAAAAATATTTTTCTTTTCTTTTTAGTATAAATAGAAGATTAAAAACAAAAATACAAAAATATTTGCTCTTTCAATTTAAAAAGTTACAAGTTGGTAAAAGAACACCAACAAAATAATACCTTCAATTGAGGTATTATCCATAATAAGTTCCCAACTCGATTAAGATTAAAAAAACTTACATTTGTGTCCTTACGAGATCCGGCTCAACTTAAAAGGTAAAAATTTTTAAGAGCTACGTGAAAGTAAGTTTGATTATTTGGTTCAAGTTGTCTATCTCATTGTCCGTTAAAATTAGATTTAAAACCAAAAATAATCTTCTTTTTCTTCTTATCAATTTAATTCTTTTCATTAACTCTCTAAATTGTTTAATTCTTATGGCATCACTCGATCATCATTTGAACCCCCTCTTCTCGATTAAGGAATGCATGACTTGTGGAGCTTTGTACACTGCGGATTTTTGTTGTTCAAAAGGAGGTCTTGAAGACAAGATCCTTGTTCCTAAAACCTCTTAGAATTGTGAAACTTTGTGGAAAACCCGGGTGGATGGTTTATATGTCGACATTGTGTTTTTTGTGCGAAAGTGTTTGAATGGAAGGTTGGTATTCAATTCTTGACTGAAAACGAAATGCTAAGACACCCTCGAGTCATCCAATTAAACACTAAACGTGTTTAGTGCACCTCAAGAGTCAGTGTTTCAATCAAGACCCTGATGAAAATTCTTCGCAAAGTCCTCTACAAATTAACCACAATTGTTGTTACAAGTGTGGTGATTTGTTAGACGGTATTTTTTGTCAATAATGTACTTGAAAGTCTTGTGGGAACGGTGCTCATATTGCTTATAATTGTCCACCAAAAGCTCTGATTATCTCTAATCGGGAACCATGCAACCAAACCATTAATGAGTTTCACAGAACTTGCCAAGTGTTCATCAGACATGCAATTATGATATGTGAATATTCATTCACTTATAATTCAAACTTATTCTTTGAATTGATCTCAGTGTTCTCACCCACCTCCACAACTCCAGTTTGAGAATTTCACAGCTTATTTGATAAGCTGTGATTTCGGGCTTATTTTTCCTAGGTTTTAAGTAGTGTAAGCTATTTTCTGTAATTTTTCTAGAATTTGTATAGTTCGTTTAGTATTTTTTTAACTTTTATTTTCATTAAAAACTTTAAAAAATCATAAAAAATAGAAAAATAATCAAAAAAATATAAATCTTTTTTGGAAAATTTTCTTTTGTCATAAAGTTCATAGGAAAAATAGTTTTGCTTTCGTAGAGTCTAAATTGCAAAATTTCGTTTTTTAAAGAACGGGATTTGTCCCCGTTCTTATTTTTCGTGTTTTAACGCTCATTTTAACTCCGTTTTTGTTCTAGTTTTTTTTAAACTTACTTTTTAGTCAAATAAAGTCCATTAAAAAAGAAAATTTTAAGTTAGGTCTATTTTTAAGAATTTAGGGTTTTTGATCTCCGTTTAAGAGTCCCGTTTTGCGTTTTTTAGTTAAATTTTGGTTTCCCCTTTATTTGTCTTTATGCTTAATAGTTTGAATTTGTTAATTTTGATTATTAAAAGTAGTTAATCAAATCATTCCTTGTTTCCAATTCAAATCATTATCCGAGCTTCAAACATGAATTCAATTTCACAAGTCGTTGGGGATAACGACCCGGGAATCATACTTCCCGGTTAATATACGTATTATATTATCTTATATATATTTTGAAGAATTTCCTTTTTACCTTTGTCCTCAAGGGTAAATTGGTAAATTTCCATTGTATTCTATATATTATATTTTTACGTGTGTTAGATTCTACGAATCACAACTCTAGTGACATAAACCCTCTTTTTGATGAATTGTTAAAGGACATCGAGTGCAAGGATTCTTATGATTCCAACCTTGATGAGTCGACTTTCCTAGTCACACCTCTTTCTGATTCTAACAAAGATGAGTATCTTACTCCAAAAGACGACATTGAGATTCTACTTCACCAAGATCCGTCTACTCCTATGAAAAGCGTTGCTTCTATTCTTAAGGGATTCATTGATGATCCACCTTTCGAAGAGAATGATGATTTATTTGATTTGGAATGTAAAACGAATGATTGGAAAAGAATTTTGTACGATGCTCCAATTGATGAGGCTGAGTGTTTCGATCCAGGAGGCGATAATGATGAGATCGATGCTTTTCTAGCTATCGAAGTTCCTACGTATATTGAAGGATATTATGACTCGGAAGGAGACGTAACCTATCTTGAGAGTTTGCTTAGTGATGATACTACCCATAATCTTTATCCCGAAGTGTTTTTCGATCATGAACCACAACAACTTAGGAATGAACCAGAGAATGAACCTTTGATAACTTTTTCTCCCAAGAGTGATCCTCTTCACCATGAGTTCACCGGTGAACTTATCACGATTCCTCCAGGAATTGTTAGAGAGCACGAGGATTATATCAATCGAATGTCGTTGCTTTGCGGTAATTCATTTTCCCAGTCACCGGAAAATTTTCATACAATCATCGAGTCTCTTCCCACATCTACTCTCGTTGAGGATAGTGACTCCAATAGGGAAGAGATCGATATATTTTCCGGACCAGATGATTCGATACCACCAGGTATTGACAGTGATTTTGACTCGGAAGAGGATATTATTGACAACTTGCTTAACGATGATCCCATTCATGAACATTTAACCTTCGACATGGAACCCGATGAGCCCATGATAAACAATGTCGATGAGCTTAATGAAGATGAATGTTTTGACCCAATGGGAGGTAAGATTAATGTTGAAGTTGACGATTCCTTCACATTTGTCACTCGGACTTTTCTTCCATATCTCACTTACCCTGAGGTTTCTCCCTTACTTTCCTCCACCAAAAATGAGGACGCCATTTTTGACCTCGGCATCTCCACTTAGAGCCGGTGGCATCTCATCAGGATGGAACTTTTATGTTCTTTAATGTTTATCCAAACATTAATGAAAGCTTGATTGAGATTTTCTCTTCCATTCACTCTCTCCAAGGACGAATAAATTCAGGGATCGAGTCAAGCTATGTAACTCGGATACCAAAAACAAAGCGCTTCGTGGGAGGCACCCCATGTTTATCCATTTTCTATTTTCTTTCTTATTTCTATTGTGATGTGAGGAGGCTTGTACTCTTCCGATCTTTGTGTTTGTTGTTTGTTGTGATTGATTGCAGGATGAACCCAAATTTTTTGAAGTCTCTCGTGTTCGGTGTTTTGTCCCGGTCCACTCGAGCTTCCTAGCCTTTGCTTTCCATTAGTTTGGGGAAATTCGATATCCTAAAGATTTTTATCATCTAACATTTATCTTTTAGCACACTTAATAAACGGCTTAAGATTTTTGTGATACTTTCTTCAAACTTGAGTTATGCATTAGACCTTTTTGAGTTCTAGTATGGGGTTTTTAAGTCTTAGGCTAGGAAACATTGAGGAAAATGTTTGATTCTAGTATGGGGTTTTTAAGTATTAGGCTAGGAAACATTGAGGACAATGTTTGATTTTAGTATGGGATAGTATATCTTCGATATGATCTTACCTACTTTTACCTGTTGTTCTCACGTACCCCGTTTTCCCACCAAATTTTCAAATATATGAAAATTTTTAAAATTTTTCAAAAAGAAGTCTTCTCTATATATATATATATATAAATGATAAAAAAAAATATAAAAATAATAAAAGTTGTGGGCTGATAAAAGTTTACTACCTCTTGCCGGCTCACAACCGATGTGGTAGTCTTCTAAAGAAAGCCCATAGTAAGAATAAAAAAATCTGAGACTGATAAAAGTTTGTTGCATCTTGCCGGCTCACAACCGATGTTGCAGCCTTCTAAAAAGTCGAGGGTTACAATTGCATTAATGTTTAATAGTTAAGTTTAAATTAATAAATAGATTTCTTTTTGTTAAATTCAAATATGCTTTTGCACATTGACTATTCTATTTTATAAGCTATAAATATCCGGAAACCTAAGAGTTTTTGAAACCTAAGGTCCGTGAGTCCCGATACTAGTCTTTATGGGGTGTCAAAAGCCTGGTCACTTAGCCGCAAGGTTGAGATGTGCCGAGACGAAAGTCGCTACGTGGGATGATCTCGCCTTCAAATCATTATTCTTAGGTGGAACGTAAAGCATAGTATGTTGCAAAAAGTTGATCCATGGTTGAAATTCAAAATAGCACACTCACTTAAGATATAATAAATGTCGGGAGTGAAAAGTTCACAAGTTGCAAATATGAGTAGTGTTAGCATCTTTACTGATATTTAGCTGTGATTTTGTTTTAAGCTTGGTTTGGATAAGTGAAAAGTCGCGAACGATGAATTTATCCATTTTGGGGCATTCTCGGATCGAAATGCATCTTGTTCTATGATCCCTAACAGTTATGAAAATAACGAAAGTCGAAATAATCTCAGTTATATTATTAAAAAAAATGATAAAAATTTAGGAAAATGGGAAAAAATGGTGTTTTATAACTTGTGATTTCTTAACTCTCTCCACAAAAGTCTTTGCTACTTTTCAAAGATTTAGTTTGAGGAAGTTTTGAGGTATTTGGTTATAGAGCATATAAAATTGCGTGAGGACACGCAATCGCTTAGTATGGGGAATTTTGATATGTGTGAAAACACATATCCGTTTTATGTCAAAAATGGCCCTTAAAAGACAAATTTGTGCTTAAAATGCTTGAATATTGCTTGTTTTGTCTTTGTGATTATGTAGGTACGGATATTGCAAAAATCTCAAGAAAATGGTTAAAACAAGACAAACACGGACACGGGAACGAAGAGAACACAAAGAGCCGGGAGAATGCTATTAAAAGTCAACAGTGGTCAACTCAAGTCAACCTTCAGTCAAACATGGTCAACACTAAATGACAAAAATACCAAACCAGTCCCTCATAATTAACCAAATTACAAAAATAATCCCTAAACCCTAACAGTGTTAACTCTTGTTTATAAGAGTTAACACCCGTTAACCCCTTATAACAAATCCAAGCCCGAGCCCAAACACATCTCGTTGCCCAATTGCTTTATAAATAAGCCCAAGTCAACCAGAGTTATAACCCCGGGTCAAACGAAGTCAAACACCCTCTTTTATAAGAAAATTACGCGCGGGAAAAGTGGTTTTTACTGTTCACCCATCGTCTTCGCGTTTAACCTGCGTCAAATCAAAGGGGTAATTCAAATTGGCTACGTGGCTTAGCAATTCAAGTGAAAAGGTACACCTTGGCAGAGTTATACATCATCCAAGGCTCCCATTGGTCAATTCCCAAAAGGGAATGACACGCGTACAAGGAAGGTAACACACCAAGGGATAGATTTTTGCTCTAAAAGGTGTACAAAAGAAGCACAAGAGGGTCACATCACGGATTGCCATGCTGGCAATCCGTGTGATAAAAATCTAATCCAAGGGCTCACAATCGACATCCAATGATTGAGTTGAATAGATGGTTGAGATAAAAAGGGGCGTGTAACCATCTTTGGCTTAGAAGATTCTCCTGGCAGCTATAAATACAAGGCACTCACTCTCACATGATCATCTTCCTTTTTCCTGCAAACCTTTAGTTTTCAATAGCTTATGTAATTTTCAGTTTTAAATGTAATTTTTCTCTTTAAACTTTTGTAACTTTCAATTTCCAAAGCATTGTAATCCGTTTTAAGTTTTAATAAAATTATCATTTAGTTTTTATAATCTGTTTTTCACTTAAAAGCTCTTAATACTATCAAATGTGTATGCTACTGTTTCATAAGCTCATAATAAGCTCATTCTAGCTCATCCAAGTCTATAAGCTTGGATTTGAGTTTTAATAAGTACCTAATCTACTGTAACCTTAAAATCAGCTGTAATACCTTTGCTTAATGGAATTTGGACTTAAGGAAGATGAGCTTAAAATGGAAGAGCTCATAAGGACTTATACTGGCTTATTTACAATAAGCCAGAGCTTGTAGACAGCTTTTGAGCTTAATTGCCTTTGTTTAGCTAAGGCAGAGGTAAATTCCCTTTAAAATTCAAGTTATTTAGCTTAAATATTGCATTTGGTTAATTTCAGCTTACTAGTTGCTTATTTGTGCTTATTAATGTGTTATTATGCTTATTAGACTTATTTGATAATCTGTTTTTAGTTAATATAGCTTAGATCTTAATTTTGTTTAATTTGTCCTTAAAATCAATAAAAAAACCAAAAATATTAGTGTAGCTAGTAGCTTATTGATTTCAGCTTATTGGATTAGTGTTTTTTTAGTTTTTTAGGTCTATTATAAGTTGTTTATTATCTGGTTATTTAAATTTGAGCTTTGGATTACATTTTCATAAGTCTAAATGGTTTTGAGGTGTTTGGCACAGCAGTACTAACTACAAGTTAGTATTGCTTGTGGTCTTTTGGTCTTTAAAGTTTGTTTTAAAACTCTCATTTAGGTTTGTTTAAGCTAGTATCATAAGTCATAATAGGGTTAATTCAGTTTTCTTGAGTTAAGTTTTCATAGGGACATAATCTGTCTAGTTTTAGTTACATAATTAGCTTAATTCAGATTTAGTTAGTGTCTTTGCTTAATTTGTATCTAGGCATGAGTTTTAAGAGTGTTAGAAATATAATTATAGGTCTGCATTTTGTCTATTTTAAGTTTAGTCAAATATGTGTCAACTGCATCAGCAGTTACAATAGCAAACTTCCATTTTCTAGCTTAATTTTTAAGGAGTTAAAATAGCATTTAGCTTTTGATTTTCAGATTATAAGTAGCTTTTAGGTCATAATTCATTAGTTTAGATTTAGATTTCAAAATTAAGCTTAATTTGTCATCTGTTTTTAGCTTTTAAATAAGCATTTTGTCTTTTCATTTTTCAAAACCAAACTCAGCATAAGCTGAGTAAACTGTCTGTTTAGTTAAGTTTTTTTTCAATAAGCTATGGTTTTCCAAAGTCTTTTCAAAAAGTTTGTCTTAGAAGTCTTTAAGCTAATCTTCTAGAAAAACCAAGTTTCACTTCTTAAAAAGCTTATTTTCTAGCTTAAATTTAAGCTCAAAGTGAGCTAAAAGTCTGTTTGGTTTTAAGTGTTTTTCATAAGTGCTTATTTTTATTAAAAGTGCTTATTTTCAGCTTTTCTAAAACTTTGCTTTTATAAGTTTTCAAAAAAAAAGGGAAAGTGGAAATCGGGGGTGAGCAAGGCTCGAACCCCCGACCTCAACACTGTCAACCCTTTTATAAACAGCACAACACACACTCACTGCCACTGCGCCCTTGGGTCTTTTTCTTCAGCTTGTTTTTTTAGCTAATTTTAGGCTTTTCCTAAAAAGGTTATCTTATATTAAAAATGCTTATTTTTTAGGTAATATTACAACTTTGCTTTTAATAAGTTTTCAAAAAAAAATGGGAACGTGGAAATCGGGTGAGAAGACTCGAACGCCCCGCCCTCCAACACTTTCAACCCTTTATACCACAACCACACACTTCCGCTACCCAACATGCCATGTGGTCCTTTTTCGTTAAACCTGGCAACTATATCTTTTAAACACGTTTTTTCATTTTAAGTCTATAAGCTGTTTTTACGCTATTTCGTGGCTTTAATACATTAAGCTGAGTTTGAGCTTATTTTTCCTAGGTTCTAATTATAATAAGCTTTTTTTTGTATTTTTTCTAGAACATGTATAGATAGTTTAGTATTTTAACATTTATTTTCATTAAAAACTTTAAAAAATCATAAAAAATAGAAAAATAATCAAAAAAAATATAAATCTTTTTAAGAAAATTTTCTTTTACCATAAACTTTATAGGAAAATAGTTTTGCTTTCATAGGGACTATTTTCAAAATTTGTGATTTTAAAGAACGAGAATATGCTCTCATTCTCAGTATTTTCTTCGTAGCCTTTAAAGCTCATTTTCAACTCTGTTTTTTGTTCTAGTTTTCTTTAAACTTACTTTTTAATCAAATAGAGTCCATTTAAAAAGAAAATTTTAAGTTAGGTTTAATTTTAGAAATTTTGGGTTTTTGACCTCCATTTATGGGTCCCGTTTTGTGTTTTTAGTTAAAATTTGGTTTCCCGTTATTTGTCTTCGTGCTTAATTGTTATAATTTATTTATTTTAATTTTTAAAAGTAGATAATCAAATCAATCTTTGTCTTCAATTCAAATCATTGTCCGAACATCAAACGTGGTTTCAATTTCACAAATCGTTGGGGGATAACGACCCAGGAATCATACTTCCCGGTTTATATACGTATTATATTATATATATTTGTGATGATTTTCCTTTTTACCTTTGTTCTCAAGGGTAAATTGATAATTTTCCATCATATTATATATTTTACTCTTACGTATATATTAGATTCTAAGCGAATCAATTTTTGGCGCCGCTGCCGAGGATTTGTGATTAAGATTCTTTCGTTTGAGGTTTGTTGATCGTGATTTGAAGACCCTTTCATTTTTTGAAAGTTTTGTTCTTGTTTTAAAAAAAATCAAAAATATAAAAATATAAAATATAAAAAGTAAAAAATATTTTTCTTTTCTTTTAATATAATTATCATATAAAAAATATAAATAAAATAAATAAAAAATTGTCCATAATAAAAAATAAAATAAAAAAGTTGGTAAAAGAACACCAACAAATAATACCTTCAACTGAGGTATTATCCATAATAAGTTCCTAACTCGAATTGAAGATTCAAAAACTTACCATTTGTGTCACTTACGAAATACGGCTCACCTTAAAAAGTAAAAATTTTAAGAGCTACCTTGAAGTGAGTTTGATTATTTGGTTCAAGTTGTCTATCTCATTGTTCGTTAAAATTAAATTAAAAACCAAAAATAATCTTCTTTTTCTTCTTATCATTAATTCTGTTCCATTTAACCCTCTAATTTGTTAATTCTTATTGCGTCCTCGATCATCGTTTGAACCCCCTCTTCTCAATTAAAGAATGCATGACTTGTGGAGCTTTGTACACTAGAAACTGTAGTTGTTCAAAAGGGAGTCTTGAAGACAAAATTCTTGTTCCTAAACCTCCTCAGAATTGTGCAACTTGTGGAAACCCGGTTAATGGTCTAAATTGTCGACCTTGTGCTTTTGTGCGAAAGTGTTTGAATGAAGGTTGGTATACAATTCATGATGAAAACGAAATTCTAAACACTTCTGAGTCATCCAACCATAACACTAACGTTGTTAGTCACCTCGAAGCCAATCTGCTTCAATACAAGACCCGGTGTAAATTCTCGCAAAAGTCTCCACAAATTAACCATAATTGTTGTTTCGAGTGTGGTGATTCATTAGATGGAATTTTTTGTCAATAATGTACTTGCAAGTCTTGTGGGAACGGTGCTTATATTGGTTATAATTGTCCACCAAAAGCTCCGATTATCTCTAATCCAGAACAATGCAATCAAACCATTAATGAGCTCCCACAGACTTTGCCAAGTGTTTATCAGACATGCAATTCTGGAGATGAGAATTCATTCCACGACATTGATTCCAAACTAATTTGTTGATTCTCCTAACGTTTTCAACCCACCTCCACAACCTTCTTTGAATTCTTGTGAATTTTGCAGGAACGATGCTCATATTGGTCACTATTGTACACCTCAAGTTTCGTTTATCTATCCGGAACCGTGTTACAATCAAGACTTTAATTTCCCACAAGATTTTCATGATTTTCAACAAAAATATCTTTGTTGTGAAAATTGTGGGGCGCTCACGAAACTTTTCAATGTCAACCAATTAATGAAGGATTATTATAGCAAAATTTGCTATGATCCGAACTCTTTGTTTCTGACCAATTTCAAACCACAATAAACCGTTCAATCATCCAATCTTGCAATGTTCAAAATGACCTTCACATTCTCAAAACAAGCTTATGGAGCTAAATTACCATCCATATGTGATATGGGTTGGTCAAATTGAGTGATATGGTTGGTCAAATTATGCAAAAGAAGGAAGAAGAAATAGGAATTGCGGAAGATCAAGCGTCTAAAGATTGCTATTGGAAGATTCCTATTTGCTGTGATGATGACAAGGACTATACCATTGCAATCACACCCATTTTATCAACCAAGGAGCCCGTTGACTATCTCATAATGAAGGATGAGCATCTTGATACTATTCCTAGTGTTGAGAACCTTGTCCAAATCCCAAGTGAGTTCAAGGGTATTTCTGAAGATACGTGTGATGTGCCCGTTTGTGAAGATCCTTCCACCTTTGATGCTTTAAGCAATCATTCTGAGATTTTATCCGGTTCTGACAATGATGGTACTTCAAGTGATGACGATTCTTATGAGAACATCGAGTACGTTGAAGCATCACCTCTCAATTTGGAGATCGATAGCTTAGAGGAGGTGAATGAAGTTGATCAAGAAGAGAAAGAGTTTGACTTAGAAGATATTTTTCAAATCCAAGACGTTATTCTTCGTGAGAAATTATTGAACATTAGTCGTCTTGTTAATAATATCGAATCTTTGAAAGATAACCCCACTCCTGATCGTGTGCTCAAGTCTACCTTTTCATCTCCTATTCCCATTGTGGATAGTGATTCGTTCTTTGAGGAGTCCAATACTTCTCTTTCTCATTTGGATAATTCTTTACCCGAATTCGAGACTTTTAGCGATCATACGGAAGAGACGAGAAGTGGCAGTACCACTACTCATGCTAATAACTCTCTTCCCAAGTATGATTCGTTTCTTTTTTAGGTTAAGCCCGATCAGGGAGGGTTGACTGGCATTGTTATTTCTGAGAATTCAAATAACCCTCTTTTGGAGCTTCCTGAGTTTGAATCATTCCACTTTGATCTTGATCCGTCATTTCCCCGTCCTCCTCCAGAACCACCAGATGTTGAGATTAGCTTAATTATTGAGACCGATGCACCCGTGATAAACAATTTTGATGAGCTTAATGAAGATGAATGTTTTGACCTAGGGGGAGATGAGATTGATGTTGAAGATGACGATTCCTTCACATTTGTCATTCGGACTTTTCTTCCGTTTCTCACCTACCTTGAGGTATCTCCCTTACTTCTCTCCTTCGGGAATGAAGACACCTTTTTTGACCCCGGAATCTCCACTTAGAGCCGGTGACATCTCATCGGAATGGAACTTTCATGTGCTTTAACGTTTAAACATTAATGAAAGCCCGATTGAGATTTTCTCTTCCATTTACTCTCTCCAAGGACGAATGAATTTGGAGTGTATCACGACATTTGAATGAAAGCAACCCCCTCAGCACTCCCACGATTGAGTATTTCTTTTTCCATTTGCTCCCCCATGGACAAACTAAATTCGGGTCGAGTCAAGCATTTGCTGTACTAGGGTTTACTAAGATCTGCGTTTCGTTCTTCTTTTCTTGTTCGTTCTTATTTATATTGTGTTGTGAGGAGGCTTGTACTCTTCCGATCTTGTTGTTTGTGCCCATTGTGTTTGGTTGCTGTGATACACATAATTGGGCTGTATAGTAGCAGCACGGGTGCGGTGTTTTCTCCCCGGTCCAACTCGAGATTAGCCTTTGCTTGCTATTATTTAGGGAAATCCGCATATCCTAAAGATGTATTATCAACTAACAATTTATTTTTGTATGATACTTTCTTCATGTTTGGATTTATCAATTAGATTTTTGAGTTTAGCCCTATGGGGTTTTAGCCTCTAGATTAGGATACTTTCGAGGAAATATGTTTAATTTTAGTATGGGGTAGTATTATTTTCTGATATGCGATATTGCCTACTTTACGTTTTGTTCTCACGTTACTACGTGTTCCCACAAAAAAAAAATTTTAAATTTTTAAGTCTTAATATTTTAGTTTATTGCTTCATTTATTTTTTTTTAAAAAAATGTTAAAAAAAATATAAAAATAGTTGACACGGATTGTAGGTTTTTCGCTTGGCTCCGAGAATGAAAAGTTACCATTTTACCCGACCGGTTCTCTCATATCTTAGTTTCTCCTTACTATTAAATAGATTGATTTTGCTAATCTTTTATTCAAGGAGTTTATTTCCTCAGCCTGGTCTTAGCTTGAAAAGGGTAAGGACTTGGCAAGTTCACATATTGAGTTTTTAAATTTGCAAAGATCGATTTATTAGAGGGTGAGATGTTGCAAGTCATGGGATCCATGCGTAATGTGTCAATCTTAATTCATGATGCTAGTATTCACGATGTTTCTTAGAAAGTATTTTAAATTGTGAAGAACACTCGCTCGCTCGCGCTCTTTAGAGTTAGTGTTATAAGTTGTGATGCTAAACATTGTATAGTTGGATTTCTTTTAGGCTATATGAGAGTTAAATCTGTCCGCCGCCTTTTTCACTCCAGTAGCTTGTTTCATCTTTATAATTTATTTGTTTAGATAAAATAGAGTTGTACGGCTTTTTTGGTTAATAATTAGTTAATAGAAGTTTTCTTTAGTTCCTTTGTGATTAAGATGAGTATACATCAGGAATACTTAATTTGGCATACTATATGTATCACATTAATAAATATTTTGCTTATCCCTTAAAGTGCTTTGGGTAGCTATGGAGGTATTAGTAGATTTAATAAGTGAAATTATAGCCTTATTCATTCCTTTAAAGAGCCTTAGGGTATATGGAATGGATAATGTTGCTTAATTTTTGTCTTGTTTGTATCTTAAAGAGCCTTAGGGTATATGATGCAACGAAGTAATTTACAACTCACCCCACACTTCGATGTCTTAACCTTGTTATAAGTAAACTAATAAATAAGCAAATAATGAGATCTGAGCCCACCGCCCAATCGCTGTGGACTTCTCCGCGTGATAACATTCGTTTTTCTTTAAAAAGAGATCACTCGCGCTCACAATCTAAATCTATTGCGTCTTTACCGTAACCGCTTTAGTTTTGGAACAGTTAATAAGTATCCCGAAATACCATAAGTACTTGAGAGCCTTTGGTGATTTGATTTCTAATAAAACTTGAGAATACAAAATTAGGAAATATGGGAGGAAAAGTAAGTTACAATTACCTTTTCAATGAGTTACACGTCATAGTTCAGCCCCGCACTTAACTTGTTAATTTTCCAGATGATCTTTTTTTAAGCTTGGCTTGGAGAGTGAAACGTACTAGGGTGACGATGTTATTGTATACTTTTTAGACTACAATTAAGTGCTTCTTGTTCCTGGATCCTAGTAAGAACGTTATCACATGAATTAGGAAGACCCTTAACATTAGTCACACAAAGAATAATTGTAAGTTGTAGGAAGTAAATTATTTGCAACATTCATAAAAAATATAGAAAAGTTTTGAAAAATAGGAAAAGGGGTGTTTTGTTTTATAACTTGTGACTTTTAACTCTCCCATAAATAACTTATATTTCTTAAAGGATTAGTTTGGGGAAGTTTTGAGGTATTGGTTTTATTGAGCTTAATAATATTGCGTGAGGACACGCAATTGTTTAGTTTGGGGAAATTTGATCTGGGGCGGTTATGAAAACACTATCCGTTTTTTATATCAAAAAAATCGGACCATAAAAGACAAAATTGTGTCTTCTTAAAATTGCTTGGTATGTCTTGCTCTGTTTTGTCTTTTTGATTTGTGTAGTATGGTTATAGCAAAAATCATAGAAAACGGTCAAAACCGGACAAACACGGACTCGTGAGACGGGAAAAGAGTGTACAAGAGAACGCGAGGATTTGTTAGCATTGAAAAGTCAAAAAGTCAACTCTAGTCACCCTTGGTCAACCAGTAACTCACTAAATGACAAACCCAAAACTTACCAAAAACAGCCCCTAGAGTTAAACTAAATTGCAAAAAATATCTCTTAAAGCCCTAACGGTCATTATCTCCTTATACTAAAAGAGATAATGCTTGTTATCTATTATATAACCCAAAACAAACCATGACCCAATCCTTTTAAATAAAACCCGGGCCCAAGTCAACCCTCACACCCTCTGGTTTTTTATTCTTTTTTTTTTTTTTCTTTTTTTCCTTTTTTTCTCTTTAGGTCAAACTCTCTATACTAACGGGTTTAAATAAGGGCGCGAAACCCTTGTTACTGTTCATATCTCTTTCTTTAAACCACGAGCTCAAGTCAAAGAGAAATGAAAATGATACGAGTGGCTAAGTAATTCGGTGTACCAAGGTTCGATGTGGCAGAGTTAAATGTCACAAAAGCCTCTCATTGGCTAGGACACCTCAAGAAGGGACACGCGGATAAGAAAGAAAGCACACCAATCAATGGAATTTGCACTAAAATAAGTGCAAAAGAAGCACAGAGGTCTGACACACGGAATGCCATGTTGGCAATCCGTGTGCTCCAAAATCAATCCAACGGACAAGAGTTAAGATCCAATGATTGCAATTAAAGGAAGGGCCAGGATGAATGGGAGCGTATAACAGACTCCAAGAATCTAGAATTAGAGCTCATTTGAAGCTATAATACAAGCTCACGCCTCTCACATATCATCTTATTTTCCTTTTTTTTTTAGTTTTTAGTAGCTTAAGTAATTTTTCTTTTAAATGTAATTTGCTATTAAGCATTTGTAATTTCAATTTCAAAGTTTTGTAACTCAGTTTTTAGTTAATGAAATCAAAGTTTACTTTTACATAATCTGTTTTTTTTACTTATAAGCTTTTAAAATTCCAACTGCTTTTTGCTAACTGTTTCAAAAGCTCTTCATAAGCTCTCATTAGCTCTTTGAGTCTCTAAGCTCAAATTGAGCTCATAATAAGCATCTAATATATTTAAACTCTTAAAAATTCGATAAATACCTTGCTAAATGGATTTTGAGCTTTTGGATGATAAGCTTACAATGGAAGAGCTTATTGGACTTTACTAGTTTTCTTGTGATAAGCTCGAGTTTGGAGGACAAGCTCCTTTAAGCATTTATAAGCCTTTGTTTAGCTAAGGCATTTGTAAGTTCCAATTTACTCTTTCTGTCTTAATTTTCTAGCTTAATAGTTGCTTATTCTGCTTATGATCTTGCTTATTTGTGCTTAATACTGTTTCATTATGCTTATTAAGTAATTTTGATTATCTGTCTTTGAGTTATATAGTTTAGATCTTAGTTTTCTTAACTTTGTCTTTTAAATCTGTCAAAAAACCAAAAATATTAGAATAGCTTGTAGCTTATAGATTCTGGCTTAATTGCTTATTGTTATAAGTTCAATATAGTTGTTTAAAGCTGTGCACTATCTGGTTATTAAGTTTTGTCCACTAGAATTAAATTTCATAAGCTTAATTTGAAATGAAAAAGTTTAAAGGGGTGTTTGGGTCAACAGTTTTAACCACAAGTTAGAACTGCTTGTGGTCAAATTGACCTTTGATTGTTGATTTCAACTTCATAAATAAGTTTGTTTAAGTTGGATTTATAAGCTAAGATTGGTTATATCAAGTCTTTTTAGGATAGGTTAAGATCTGTTAAAATTAGGATGAGGAGTATAAGTAATTTTCAGCTTAATTAGTTTCTTGTCATTAGAATTGTGTTCATTGCTCTTAGATTATAGTTTTATAAAGGTTGTCATCTAGTTTTTAGACTGTAATTGTTGGATTTTGAGTTTTGGTTCAAAATATGCAAACTGCATCAGCAGTATTAACTCACATCAGGCCATTTTCAAGTTGAATTTTCAGAAGGCTAAATTAGTTTTTAAATTTTAATTTTCAGAATCAAAGTAGATTATAGGTCATAGTTTAGGTATTTGCATTTAGTTTTTGAAAATTAGTTTATTAAGTAATCTGTTTTAAGCTGGCAATTAAGCCATTTGTCTTTTTGAAATCCAAAAACCAACTCAGTATGTTCATTTTCATTTAGCTTTTTCATCAAACACTTTGATTTCAAAATCATTTTCAAAAGCAGTTTTAGGTAGCTTATTAGCTCTAGTTTAAGCCTGCTTAAGTCATATCCCCATAAGGATCCAATAGCTTATTGAAAAATAAGCTATTAGATCCCTGCAGGGACTGTTTGGGTCTCAAGTCTTGTTAAGTGCTTAATTTAGTTTTATAGCTTATTTCTTATAACTTTTGCTTAATTTTTATCTTAATTAGCTTATTAGGTTAGTTTAAATTAGTATTGAGCTTATTAAATCAGTAGGATTAGCTTATTAGCTTTTTCATTAAAAATCCAAAAATATCAAGAGTAGCCTGTAGCTTTTTCTTATTGCTTTTTTAGTACTCATTTAGATTTCAAAATGTTTTCTGATTATTGTTTTAAGAAGCTTATTAGCTGAGCTTTAAGTAGGTGTTAAGCTAATCTTCATAAGGTTCTAGTAGTATGCTTAAAAATAAGCTCAAAAGTAGCTCATTGGCCTGTTAGTTTATAGCTTACTTATTTGTGCTTAAAGTTGCTTAAGGCTTGTTTTCTTTTGCTTATTTCTTGCTAGAGCTGCTTATTAGATTAGACTTAGATTAAAAAGTAGCTTTTTGTCCTAGTTTTAGCTTTTGATAGATTTTGAGTTTATAAAGTTAACCAAATACCAAACATATAGTTAAGTTGTGCCTGCACTTGTTGTTTTTCAGTGTTTTACAGGTTTTTAGAGGCTTTTTTCAAAAATAATTTCTTTTAGTAAAAGTGCTTATTTTTAGCTTGTCTACAACTTTGTTTTTATAAGTTTTCAAAAAAAAAAAATCAAAAAGGTTGAGGCAGGATTCGAACCTGTGTCCTCAACCTTCACACACACTCGTCCCACTCTCAACACACACTAACCACTTTGCTTCAATAGCTCATCCGGTATTCATTTACATAATTTATCTTTTATACTCATTTTAGGCTCTTTAGTACAATAAGCTGTTTTAGCTTTATACACAACTTATTCGATAAGCTATGTAACCAAGCTTTTTTTCCTAGGTCCCTTTTAGTTCAAGCTATTTTCTATAATTTTTCCAGGATTTTTATAATTATTTTAGTATTTTTAAACATTTATTTTTATTAAAAACTTTAAAAAATCAAAAAATAGAAAAAAAAATCAAAAAAATATAATTCTTTTTTAGAATATTTTCTTTTTATCATATAGTTTCTAGGAAAATATTAGTTTTGCTTCTTAGGGTTTAATTTGCAAATTATCAATTCTAAAGAAGGGAATTCGTTCCCGTTCACGTTTTTTGTATTTTTTAGCTCAATTCAACTCCGTATTTTGCTCTAGTTTTCTTATAAACTTGCTCTTTAGTCAAATTAGAGTCTTATAATAAAGAGAAAAAATTCATGTTAGGTTTAATTTTGAAAAATTAGAGTTTTTAATCACCATTTAGGATTCCCGTTTTGCTGTTTTTAGTTAAAGTTTTAATTTTCCATTTATATAGAATGTTTAGGTGTAATTGTTCTTTTAATTTGCTCTACTTTTAGGATTTTAGGAAACCAAAATCATCTTTGAACAATTTCAATATTATTGTTACAAACAACAAATGTGGTCTTAATTCAACAAATCGTGGGACATAACGACCCAGGTAATCACTTACCGTAAATATACGTTTTTATTTATATATATTCGTGAGAATTTTCCTTACTTCCTTTGTCCTCAAGGGTAGCTTGGTAATTTTCTATACTTTTATTATATTATACGTGTATAAAACTATACATCAAAGATCATATTCAAAGGATAAACAAGATTTATACCAACTTCAAGAGCATATGTTGATGATTTCACAAGTTTTCCCAACGAAAACTAAATTATATTCAAAGTAAAACCCGAAAACTATGAACAAAACCAAATTCTGTCACAATCGCTTATAGATTCGAATTACACTTCAATGCTACTTCCTTGGATGGATTAAAATCTGGAAATTGATGGTGGAGAGTGGTGGTAGTCGATGGTGGTGATGGTGGTTTGAAGGGGTGTTTGGATCCTTGGTTTGTTAAGCCAAGATCACAAAAAACACCTATTATAAGTGTTAGAAACGAAGTGGGGAATTGTGTGTGAGGATATGTAAAATGAGGGAGCCAAGGCCTCCTTGAAATCGGGCAGAAGTGCGGCGCACTAATTATTTTGTGTGGCGCACTTAAGGAGTTAATGCACTCAGCATTTATTGGGAATTAACCATTTCTTTGGGAAGTTTGAACAGAAGTGCGGCGCACAAGAAATATTGTGCGGTGTACTTGGTGATGGTGGAAAGTGCGGCGCACTTATGATAAGTGCGGCGCACTTATGATAAGTGCGGCATACTTCTTTGTTTTCTTGGATCTTTCTCTTGTAAATTGTATGTGTGATGATATGATAAGAGATATTTCGTCCAAAGTATCATAGGAGGGTATTTATAGGCTAGAGATAACTTGGGGACCAAGTTGAGAATGTATGTGGATGTATTTTAGGCCAAGTTCGCGAATTAATTGCATCTCCATAAAGTATGTTGTACTCACTTGTAAAACCGGCTGCTTTGGTAATATTTTAGCTTTTGAACGTTTTTCTAAGTTGTAGATAATTTAATTCTCTTTCCGTGGCCGCTTAAATCAAACTCAATCGGTTCGTCCTTAACCGAGTTATGCCGAAAACTCTCGTGAGCAAGTGTCGGGAGATCTTTAACTTCACTTATTTCTTCGTTTAAGCTTCAAATCTTGGTGTATTCTTTCGTGTTCTTCCACGACACATACCTAGAACATAGAATAGCAAAATGATACTTGATTAATTACATAAGTTCACGGAATGATAAAAAATAAATGCATATAACGCCACCAAAAACATGTATAATTTAGGCGTTATCAAATCCCTCCACACTTAGCTATTGCTTGCCCTCAAGCAATCAAAGCGAGAAAACAAGATCATCGTGACGTGGAGAAAAAAAATCATTTTAGCATTAACAAGTGTTTACCAGTTTTATAACTTTTCAGGCATTGACATATGACAGAGCACCTCACATAGGGAAAGTGTTTGTTTTTGAATTCACACGAGTCACTCAGATAGAGTTTTATATTTGTGAAGTCACTCAATTGCACAGACATAATCTAGGTCGCTACCATATGCTTGTACTAGACACATAAACATGCCCGTTGTGGGTGAGCCCTAGACAAAAATCTCAAAGAGGCAAAACGTGATAATGATGATGGTGAATAGCAGATACTTGATTCCATGTACCAGAACTTTACCTTATACTTTGAACTTTATTTTTTTTTCTTTTCTCTTTTTTCCTTTTCTTGTTTTTTCTCTTTTTTTGATATTTCTTTTTCATTCCAGATATTGCGATAACTAAGGCTGACATAAAATTTGTTTTTCATCGAGCATATTTTTCTTGCTCTTGGGATACTTTGGGGGATTCAAACATAAAGCGAGTGGTGTAGATACATGATTACATAGGGTTTTTTTCACCTCTTATTCATTCGACCATGTCTATAAATTAAGCCTCACATGCGGTCTAGTAAAGTATGTATCAAGCACAAGTTTGGAGTTACTAAATTACCAGCCCCACTCATCTAAACTTTTATACTAATTAACCATTTTCCAGAAAGGCGACACAAAGACCATGCGTAACACATTCGTTAACGAGGGAATTGGAAATATGATGACTGCATTCAACCCTAACTCGAACAAGCTAAAGAGAGAAAATTATCTTGGGGTATCAAAGTGGTTTCCGAATTCTTTAGGTAAAAGATTTCTCACAATTTTAGTGGACAGTTTTTGTGCTAGTTATAGTGTCAATCCGGGTGGATTTGCCTTACTAAGCGTATGCATTTTTAAGGTTTTGGAAAAGCAATATATAAAATTTTAAATTTTTTAAATTTTCTAGAAATATCAGTTGAAAGTTTGAAAATTTTGCAGGGCAAACATGGAGGGACATGATTAATTTTTCCTATTTTGCTTTAACCCTCCCACACTTAAGTTGAAATTGTCTCAATGTGAGAACTGATAAATATAGAAAATAGGGAAAATTAAGGGAAAACGGTACTTCCCGGGATTCTTAATTTCTTTGTTGAATTCTAAAAAATATGGCGCAAAAAGGAACGCCAAGCATGTGTATTCTACCACATGTAATATAATAATCTAAATATATAAGTCTCCAAGTGTAAAATTCCAACCACCAATCCAAGCTCCACCTGTTTTATTTAATCTACAAAATAGACACAACTACAAGAAAAATATTAAATACAAAAGCGCACTTTCATAGGCACCACGGTTGCATTTAGCATATGCAACAAGCCTTTAACCCCATGGTGTCCCGAGTGGACGAGTTATAGTCTCGTGAGGGTTTCCAGTGAACACACCCATAAAGTTCGATAAATTTCTTTTTGGATGCAGAAATCGAGATACGCGACACACCGGTCGAATGCGTGACATACTTAAAGACTGCAAAGTTTTTGTTTTATATATATATATATATATTTTAGTGTTTTGAATTATTATTTACTATTACTACTATTATTATTATACTTAACTTGATTCAGGATACCTTGACAATACGGTTCAAGTGGGAATGATCCACTCTAAAGCTTGGGGGTATGGTATTTTTGGAATGTACTCACGGAATGGATATTCTTTTGTTTTGACCACATGATAGCCCTTTTTTGATATCTTAATAGGTTTCTCTTTTTCGTTTTTATTGTTAACGAAGATAGAAGGTGGTGGATCTTTTTGAATTTTCGAAGAATCATCAGACTTTCCACTCTCGATGAATACGGTATTCACGTGCTCGGTGTGGGCTTGAGGAGGAGGTGGGCCAGTCCTATTGGTATGTTCTGGAGAGATGTTTTGAGACTTCTCCCACTCATCCATTTTTCTTTCCATGTTTTTAAAGATAGTTTGGAAATTCTTTTCATTTTGATTCATCTTTAAATTCATACAGTTAACATTGTTTTTGAAAAGCATATTTGTAACTCTTTGACCATCCAAGAATTTTGTGATTGATTTTTCAAAATCAGTTTTAGATCGAGGTTCTTGGTTGATTGTTTTAGACTCTTTGTTAGGTAAAACACCGGTGGTTTTACGATCGTCTTTGTCATAAAGTTTATCATAATCAGTCCTCATGCTACGGATACGTCTTTTGAAATCTTTGAGATCATTTTTCACATCATTGTTTAATTCCGTGAGCGATTTCTCAAAATCATTAGGATCATGATGGGATTTATGAGAAAACAAATCATGAGAGTTTCGGTCTTTATTACCTTCAGATTGGATGTAATTTGCTTCATGACGTTCACACATCGGCGTGTCATCGTTCAAGTGGTTTTTAGAAGTGTTTTCCTCTCTAAGCTCATTGTATTTCTTATGTAATTCTTCTTTTAAGTTTGAAAATTAAGAATCAAATTTTATAGTTAGAGCATATAATTTTTACATTAATTAAGAATTATCAGTATTACTATCACTTCCATTGGTGAAAGAAAAAGATTTTAGATGATGTTCGTTTTTAGATTTAGTGGACCAATCAAGTTCGAAAAGGACTTTGTCCTCGAGAAATTGAAAAGCTTGATTTGGAGTTTTGTAGAGGAAGATTCATCCAGCAGTTACGTCCAGGATTCCTTGAGTGGGTTCGTCTAGACCATGATAAAATATTTGAATAATAGCTCCTTTGGTCAGACCGTGCCCATGACATTTTTGAAGCATGCTCTTTAGTCGTAACCAAGCGTCGGTTAGACTTTCACATACGAGTTGATAGAAATTTCTGATTTCATGTAAAAGACGGTTAAACAACGAAGGTGGAAAGAATCTGTTTATAAAAGCTTTTCTCATTTGTTCCCACAATATTATAGACTCTTCATTAAGTTCGTTAAACCATGTTTTAGCTTTATCGGATAAGGAATAGGGAAATATCAAGAGCTTGACAGCTTCACTTTGAGTTTCTCCATATTTAAACATGTCGCAGATTGCGAGGAATTCACGGATATGGTCATGCGGATCGGCCCGCAGATAACCATCGAATTTATTTTCCAAAATCATTTTTAAGTGGGTACTATTGATAACAAAGTTGTCATCAACATCGAGTTGAATAATGGCATAATTACGAGTCGGTGCTACAGTCTTAGCACTTTCTCACATAGGCTGATCATCAGGATCGAGGATTATTATTTCTTGGAGCGGTAAATTTGGTTGGGGTTCGACACTCTTTTCGGGTATATTTATAACGACAAAGTCATTAACGGAGTGCTGAGTTGAAGATTTGAATGATTCGATCTCGATGACTTCTTTCTGGGTAGTTTTAATCTTATAAGTCCTTGTTTTTAAACTTTTATTAAATCTATATATTAGACTTACTAATTGTTTTCCAAAAGATATTGGATTTATGCATACGTTAAGCATTTTGCAAAAAGACATTTTTATAAATATAATTAAGGCTAATAGGATAATATTCAAAATAAAGTAAATTATTTTCATATATTTTTTTATATTTTTTATAGATTTATATATATATTAGATATACTTTAATTTAATTATATATAGCAAATAAGGATAAATAAAAGATTTTATTTTTTTGGATAGGTGCGGTGTACTTTAGGAAAAATGCGCCGGACAAGTCATAAATCAGATAAAATACAATTCCAAATGAATTAAAGAACCTAAGACTAGCAGAAAAAAATATTTTTTGGGGGATTTTGGTTTTGGTTTTGGTTTTTTGAAATAAAATTCTATTTGTGAAAATTTGCAGAAAGTGCGGCGTACTTGGGTAAAGTACGGCGTACTTCTTGTCTTTGGGTTTTTCCACCCCAGGAAACCGCGCAAGACCAAATAGGATGTGCGGCCGGACTTCCAGAAGAAAAAAAAAAACAAAAAAAAAAAACCAACTGTAGGTTTCCGCTTGTGCCAGAAAAACATGTACGAGCACGAGTTTGAAAATTTTGTAAACAAAATAGCAATAACCTAACACAAGAAACAAGAAACTGAATAAAGCACAACTTAAAAAAAAAAACAATTTCCCAGGCAGCGGCAAGCAAAAAAGGGGCAAAACACAAAAAAAAATACACCCCCCAAAAACAAAAACTTGATGTGTGTTTTGCAAGCTTTAAAATTTTTAATACAACTAGATAACATAAAATAACCAGATTTTTTATACTGAAAAAATAAAAACACTCAAGGAAGTATAAACAAAACAAAAAATTACAACAATACCCCAGCGTTCGTGTAATAGTATAATGCTTTTAGGTAAGGCCGAGTACGTTCAGCACTGGAAATTGTAAGTTATCAAAACAGTTTGTAATTATGAGTGCCTAGGCAAGAAGATTGACACGTAACAAATTAACCCAAAACGAGCATCCTATCAAATAATGCAAAGAAAGTAATTAAGAGAGCTGATTCAAGTAAATATTAAAGTAATGTTTGTTTGGCAATGTTCACTTAGAATAAAATTGGGAAAAATGTGTTTGGAATAATGTTTTATAAAGTTTAGAAAATAGAGTTATCACAAGTTATAAATCCTTCGGCCTATAAATATAAACAAGTGATTAAATCAATTAATAACAACAAATCCATTCGGCCTTTATAAGTTATTATAACCAATATATTAAGTGGATTGATTAAACACATATATAAAAAGAACCCTTTCGGCCTATTTTCTTATATAAAATATGTTTTTAAAAAAAAAAAACCAATTCAATAAACTCATATCCAAATGCTCCCAATACAACAAGAACACAAATTAGCCCGAAACAACAGAAGACACTACTCCATACAAAATAAGTAACAATGTCACAAAAACATTCATCATGAATTCATAAAGATCATATTCAAAAGGATCAACAAGATTTATAATACCAACTTCAAGAGCAAATGATTGAATGATTTCACGAAAAGGTTTTCGCCCATCTCCCTTTCCCCCCAACGAAAACTATATTATATTCAAAGTAAAACCCGGAAACTATGAACAATTCTGTCACAATCGCTTATTTAACATACTTCAATGCTACTTTTCTTAATCCTTGGATGGATTAAAAATAAGGGAAATTGATGGTGGATATGGTGGTAGGTCGATGGTGTGATGGCGGTTGAAGGGGTGTTTTGTTATCCTTGGTTTGTCCAAGCCAAGATACCAAAAACACTATTATAAAGTGTTAGTAAATGAAGAGGGGAAAAAAAAAAAATTGGTGTGAGGATATGTAAAATGAGGGAGCCAAGGCCTCCTTTTATAGGCTGAAATCGGGCAGAAGTGCGACGCACTAATTATTTTGTGCGGCGCACTTAAGGAGTTAATGCACTCAGCATTTATTAAGGAATTAACCATTACTTTTTCTTTTGGGAAGTTTAAAAACCAGAAAGTGCAAGGCAACAAAGAAATATTGTGCGGCGTACTTGGTGATGGTGAAAGTGCGGCGCACTTATGATAAGTGCGGCGTACTCTTTCGTTGTTTTTTTGAATCTTTTCTCTCTTAGTAAATTATATGTGTATGATTGATAATAGATAATTCGTCCAAAGCCATCATAGGAGGGTATTTAAAGACTAGAGATTAACTTGGGGACCAAGATGAAATGTCCAAATGTGGATTTATTTAGGCCAAGTTTCACGAATTAATTGCAATCAACATAAAGTATGTTTTGTACTCACTATTTGTAAAAACGGCAGCTTTGTAATATTTTTTTACAGCGTTTTTATTTGAACGTTTTTTTTTTCTTCTAAAGTTTTTTATATTATTTAATTCTCTTTTTTTTTTGTCCGTAGGATGCTTGAAACCCAACTCAATCATCCGAGTTTCGTGTGGGAAAAAAAAAAAAAATTTTGGAAAAAAAAAAAACCAGTTATGGCCAAAACAGTAACAAGTGTCGGGAGATCATTAACTTCAGTTATTGACCTTCTTCGTTAAACAGCTTCAAATCTTCGTGTATTCTTTCGTATTCTTCCACGACACATACCTAGAACATATAATAGCAAATATACTTGATTAAGTACCAAAAGTTCACGAGAAATGATAAAATAAATGCAAATAACGCCGCCGAAAACATGTATAATTTAGGTGTTATCAGTCTCCTTTTTCTTGAGTTTATGGTAGGAAACCCAACCTTTCTCATCTTAGGAGTTTTGGTTTTTGTGTTTTGCTGTTGTTGTTAAAGGATTTGATAAATTCTTTGAAAAATCTAAGAAATGTGTTTTAATTGGCTATGCTATTGGTAAAAAGGCATATAAGTTGTTAAGTCTTGAAAATAGAAATATTTTGTATTCTAGGGATGTGAAGTTTTATGAAACTATTTTTTCATATAAATTGAGTGTTCAAAGTAAAGTTGAGATTGAGTCTTCTAAAACTGATGTTACAAATTTAAACTTTTTTTATTTTCTTAAGTCTAAAACAACAACTAATACTCTTACCCCAAGAACCAATGATGATGAGGAAGGGCCATCTGGTAGAGATGGCAGTGTGCATCAACCATATCCTGGTTCTTCTAATCAGACTGGATATGATGAGCAACACACTGCAACTCCTATAGGTGAGAAAACTCTCTTTGAGGGCAATGGTGGTTTAAATCAAGAGGTTCCTGGTTTTGAAAATGCATCTCAAGGTCAAACAAAGGAAGCTAGTCATGGTCTGAGAAGGTTTAATAGACCTTCCAAACTACCTATTAAGTTTAATGAGTATGTGTTAGATTCTAAAGTTAAGTATGGGCTTAATAGATATGCTAATCATTCTTTTCTTAGTGCTGAGAATTACTACTTTGTGTCTAATTTGAATAAGTCTTCTGAGCCTTCTTCTATTAAAGAAGCTTTAAAAGATGTTAACTGGATTAGTGCTCTGAATGATGAAATGCATGCATTATTTGAAAATGATACTTCGTATATGACTGATTTTCCTACTAGTAGAAAACCAATAGAAAGTAATTAATTAGAATAAAGTATAAGTCTAATGGTGATATAAAAAGGTATAAAGCTAGGCTTGTTGCCAAGGGTTACAGTCAAAACAAAGGCATTGATTATGAAGAAACATTTAGTCTTGTGGTTAAATTGCGAACTGTAAGATGTCTTTTAAGTCTTGTAGTTCAAAAAACTGGAAAATCTTTCAAATGGACATTGATAATGCCTTCTTATATGAAGAGTTGAACAAGAAAGTGTATATGTTGCCTCCACCTGGTTTTTTGAACTCTAGTGAAAACAAAGTCTGCAAACTTAAAAAAATATTTGTATGGTTTGAAGCAAGCCCCAAGACAGTGGAATCATAAGCTGTCTGATGCTCTTAATGAAGCTGGTTTTAAACAATCTAAAAATGATCACTCTGTATTTTTTAAGAAAAATGAAAAATTTTCTTTGTTCTTGTTAGTATATGTTGATGACATTGTCATCACAGGTACTCATGAGAATTAAATTACTAAGTTCAAACAGTTTTTGAGTAACAAGTTTAGGATTAAAGATTTAGGAGAATTAAAGTAATTTCTTGGAATAGAAGTGTTATAAACTAAGTCTGGTATGTGTTTGTCTTAAAGGAAGTACTGCCTTAAACTTCTTCATGAGTTTGGTTTGTTGGCCTGTAGGATTGTTATGACCCATTACTTGAGAATGTTATTTGGCACATAAGGAATCTGAGAATGATAAGTGTTTGGTTAACTTTACAAATTATCAGAAGTTGGTTGGTAAACTGATTTACTTAACTTTAACCAGACCTGACATTTCATACGTTATGCATTGCTTGAGTTTGCATATGCATTCTACTTTAAAGTCTTATTTTGATACTGCTTTAAGACTTTTAAAATACTTAAAGTTAGCTCAAGGAAGTGGTATTCTGTTTTCAAAAAGGCAAAATAGTTTTAATATCACAGCTTTCTCTGATTCTAATTGGGCTAAGTGCCCAGTCACTAGAGGCCAATTTCGTGTTTTTGTAAATGGTTGTTTGGATTCATAAAAGAGTAAAAAGAAAGCTACCATATCTAGATCCTTAGCTGAAGCTAAGTATAGATCAATGGTAGCTGCTACTTATGAGGTAATATGGATAGTGAAAATTATGAAAGATTTGAATGTTGATAACTTGATTCCAGCTTATCTATAATGTGATAATAAATCTGCAATACAAATTGCTATAAATCCTATTATGCATGAAAAAACTAAGCATTTTGATATAGATGTGCATTTGGTAAGAGAGAAAGTAGCTTCTGGATTGATTAGAACTGTGAAAGTGGATTTAAAAGAAAATGTTGCTGATATTTTGACCAAGGCTCTTGGTCATTTCAACATGGTTTCTTAGCTAAAAATCTAGGAATGGTAAACTTGTTTGGATCATAAGCTTGAGGGAGGGTGGTAAAAGTATATGCCAAGCTTATGATAGTTGAGGGGCTTATTAGTAAATATAGACTACCTAACAAAGTTTGTTCTAGTTTTGTTACTTCCCTTTGTGTAGGGGTTAATGTAGAAATGTGGTGTATATAAGCTATGTTGGAGCTAGTGTTTTCTCATTATGCTATGTGTTTTCTCTCACATCTCTCATTTCCTCTCTCAAGTTTCATATCAAGTTTTCTATTGTTTAGTTTAAGATCAATTTGATCTTAGGGTTTGATCATCTTGATCATCGTTTCAGTTTGTTAGGTAGCCATTATCAAAGGGGTCTGTAAGTGTGAGTATTGTATTTTAGACTGCATCCGTGTTGTGGGTAGTCTTTCTTTCTCTTTGTATTGTATTGGTCAGCACCTGTTTAGGGACTGATCTGCTATAGCTTTTGATTAATAAAGATCACCAAGAGTGGTTAACTAGGTGAATTAATAAGTCTTAGTAGTGTCTATATCATTTTAACAGAAACCACATAATTCAAACAATATTCTTTAGTGTCAAACTGTCAATCGAACCAACTCTATCTGAAACACTATTCTTGAGTTTTTTATTTTTAATTTTAGAGTAAATTACACCATTAGTCTTCATGGTTTTGGTAGATTTCATGTTTAGTCTAAAAAACAGAGAAATTATTACAGTCCTCCTCAACCTTTAAAATCTTGCACACTGCTAGTCTAATTTAGTAACGACCGTCATATAGTTTCGTTATATTCTGTCACGTGTTTGGGACACGAAGGTAATATAGTCATTCCATTTTTTTGCCCTTTTCAGCTTCATCTTCTACATATATTTTGTTCTTGAATACTGATTTTTTTAAGTTCAATATTCTTTTTATCAAACAACCCAACACGAGTTTCTAGGGAATGTTTTTCGTGTAAAATTAGAACACAAATTCTGGTCTACATTTTTCCCAGATTTAATTGTAATATAAACCCAACACAAACTAAGCAACAAAAATATTTTGATTTATTATATCAGCTTCATAAAAAAGAACAAAATCAAAACCCTTTCAAGATAATAATAATTCATCAAGCAACAAAACACTTTCAAAAATACATCATAAAGAACAAACAACCATTAATTCACCAAAATAAATATCACAGTTCATCAGGCCAAAACCAAACCCACAAGATAAAAAGAAATGGTACATTGTTTCTTGTCATACTCACGAACATGAGGCTAAAACCAAAAACCACATATGCGTGTTCTTAAATTCTTGAACCAATCTCTCAAGAGTTAAGTCAAAATCATCAAATCCCATACCAAATAATCTCTAATTTCTATTCTTATAACATGTACCAACTTATTTTCAGACGAATTTCATTTTCCGTCAAGGTTTTAGAGATTTACGCGAATGATATCGGGTTTCTGAAGTTCTGATTCAGTTTCTTTTTTGTCAAACAACATCATTACTTCCACCATAAACATACCTGCAACCCGCCACCATCACCACCAGTAACCCATCGACACCACAAAAGTTAAGTCAGAATAAAATTCGACATGGTCAAACTTACAAACTCATAGATCGATCGTTACCATCATGATTTTGGTGTACGAAAGGTCCAAATTATGATTGGGGAAACATTATCAACCACTGGAGATGGTGGTAGTGGGTGTAACGGTGACAAAACTTGCCAGAAAACCTTGCTTACAGGTTCACTACGATGGATCTGGGTGCACAAGGTGTGGAGCTAGATTTTGAATGTGTCTTTTGTTGTACTTTTGATTAGGTTGTTGATTGTTTTTGGGTCAGGCAATTTGTCTTTAATGTGATCTGATTCAACAAAAATGATAATAAAGAAATAAATAATATTAGTATTTTTTATAATAGTAATGTGTTTTGGTTTTTAAGGTTTAATTTTTGATTTAACTGAAATATAAATGAATTAACTAAAATGTGAATGAAGTAATCATTGTTGTTAAGATCCCGATCCTAATATAGGATCTTACAATTTTACGATACTGCAAAGCAAAAACGATTCGGATCTTACATAGGATCTTTGCAAGCTTAAGATATTATAAGATCCCGATCTTGAGCATAAGATCTTAAGATCTAATACGATCCGATCTTACTTTTCTCGAACTAAAAACTAAAAAACTACAAATTTATATATTGTGTTTTGTACAATTAAAAAGGGGAAAATTCCCAAAGAGGACCAAAAGGGAGGGTGCTAGTCACCTTATGTCTAGACAAACATTTCTAACCCAAAATAGACCAGGGCGACGCGTATTTAGGGCACCTTAACCAGAAGTCGCCATGTGTCCCATATTTTATTATTTAAGTAATTTATGTGTAAGTGGGCATCTTGTCCTTTTAGGCGACTTGTACTTAGGGCGACAAGGTTTTTTTAGTCTTTTTACATAGGTTTACTTGTACTTTTTTGACAAATCAACACACAAATACTTCTAATTCTATCCCCAAAATTATCATCCATATACACTATATCCATTAAACTCATACAAATAAAACACACAGATCATTCATCATCATCCCAATCTTTACCATTCACACCCATATTCCACACACACATACATACATACTTAAACATATCGCTTCCCCCTGCCACACATACAGAGAAAACACACCTCACCACCATCAAAAGATAACCCCCAAATTCAATTTGAATCCCTAACATCGAAACCCTAAATTATTCAAATCCACAGGAAGAATGATTTAATTACTAAAGATTGAAGATTTAATGGTTTAATTAACAGGTATAGTGATAAATACAATTTTTTTATATAATTTTACATGTTTCGATTATTAAAAATATAATTTAGTGAGTTATTGGATTTGTGTTTGTGATGATATCTGGATTTTTGTTTGTGAGTCACTGGATATGTTCATCAACAACATCAGTTTTCTTAAATATTGTTTTTGAATAGACAAGTTTTTCCCGACAATTCTTGACTTTATAGTACTATATTGCATCGATTTTATAAGCATTAGCTTAGAAATTTTGCATCTATTATCATAAGACATCTTTTACCATTTTTAGTGAATTTGAAATATAATACAAAGGGATTAAGTTATAAAGAAAACATTTAAGTATATGAAATGAAAGTAACGGCCTCGTCATGTAACCTGAGGGTAATATGTCAAGTCTTAGTGTGATTTGTTAGAAATAAGAAAAGTATCAGTCACTTCCAATATTTAGTAGTCAAAGCCCGTAAGTTAGTCAATATTTAGTCTATAAGCTAATATGGCCCAAAGGCCCATGTAAAGCCTTCCAAGGCCCATGGCCGGCCAAATATGTGGTATAAATACCCTCTCCATGCCTTGGAGAGGGTGTTGGTTGGTTGTATTCTTACATTTTACTTAATGCATTCTATGTTATGCACTTTCTCTCAATAGAAAATACATCCTTCCTTCTACTTTCTCTCACTAGTTCTTTGTTCATATATCAATGATTACAAGTATTCTACAATTGGTATCAAGAGCCATGGAGTGATTTGCTTAGTTTTTGTGTTTGGTTTGTGGTTTGTTTTTGCTTGTTATTTCGTACGTTTTTCTTTCTTTTTTTTCTTTTGTATTCGAAGCTTAACAATACACTAAAAGGTCATTTACCTTGGTAAATTTGATCAAGTATCTTTGGATATAGGTGTATTTGCTTTGGATCAAAGAAAAATTCATTTTTGTTTATCTTTTGTTTTCAAAAAACCTTATAAAGCACAAATCTTGATTTTGAAATTTTCGGCTTAAAAACCAAAAAGTTGTTATTTTTAAGGTACCTATAGGTTTAAGAATACTAGTTGTACAAGAAATTTTTGGAAAAAACAATCAAAAATGTGTCTTTTTGTGTTTTAAATATTTTTAGTTTCGTTCGTGTGTTACACGAATTAGCAATTTTTAGTTTTATCTGAATTAGAAATTTGTGTTTCACCTGAATTCGCAGTTTTTAGTCTCATCCGAGTTAGCAATTTGTGTTTCACCCGAATTCGTAGTTTTTAGTCTCATCCGAATTAGCAATTTGTGTTTCACCCGAATTCGCAGTTTTTAGTCTCATCCGAATTAGCAATTTGTGTTTCACCCGAATTCGCAGTTTCTAGAATCAAACGAATTTGCAATTTTTCAGAAGGCTTCGAATTCTCAATCTTTCAGAAGGCTCCGAATTTGCAATTTTTCAGAAGTCTCCGAATTTGCAATCCTGTGTCTCCGAATTTGCAATTTCTAGTTCGACACGAATTGGCAGTGTTCTTAAGGACACGAATTTGCAACTATTCTTCAGGACACGAATTTGCAATTTATCCTAAAGACCCGAATTTGCAATTTTTTAAGGACCCGAATTTGCAATCTCACTTAATCATTCGAATTCGCAACATTTACTTAAAACTCAAAATTGCTTTATCAAAATTATACGGTTTATTTCTTTGACTTGTAAAATCCCATAAAACACTTAATTGCTTTCCCGGTTTTGTCAAGAATTGTAAAATCCCGTATAGTTTTAAGACTTAAAACACATAAAAGACAACACCATCAAACATGATTACTTTCTATCACCACTCGATCAAATGGTAATCATTGAACATATCAATTCATCAATGACGACTCTTGTTGATAAGTCACTTCTCTCGGGTGGTGACAATAAACCATCGATGCTTGAAAAACACTTGTATGACTCGTGGAAAAGCATAATGGAACTTTATATGATGAATAGACCTCACGGTAGAATGATTCTTGCTTCTGTTGAAAAAGGTCCACTTGTTTGGCCAACAATTACAGTGGATGGTGTAACCAGACCAAAGGAATATACTGAATTAACTCCCGCAGAAACCATTCAAGCTGATTGTGACATCAAAGCAATAAACATCATTCTACAAGGCCTTCCAACTAAAATTTATACTCTTATTAGTCAACATCGTGTAGCCAAGGATATTTGGGAGAAAAACATACTGCTCATGCAAGGAACGTCGTTAACAAAGCAAGAACGAGAGTGTAAGCTGTACGATGAATTTGATAAGTTTACATATAAGAAAGGAGAGTCGTTACATGAGTACTACTTGAGATTCACTATGCTACTTAATGATATGAATATTTACAAGATGCCACTAGAGAAATTTCAAGTCAATACCAAGTTTCTAAACACTCTTCCAGCCGAATGGAGCAAATTCGTTACTGATGTTAAGTTGGTCAAAGATTTGCATACTACTAATGTTGATCAAATTCATGCTCACTTGGAACAACATGAACTACATGCAAATGAAGTTTGATTGATGCATAAATGTAGCTCCGATCCTCTTGCTTTAGTTGCATCTCACTAAATGACACAGTCTCCTTATCAATCTCATCAGCACTCTTACCAGAACTCTCAACATCAACAATTTGTTTCACCTCATTAATCTTTACAGTATGGATCACCTTTTGAATCTCAACAATACTCAATCAATCAATCATTAATACCTTATTCAAATCCCCCTAACAATTATCAAACCTCAGAAACAAATAACACACAAACCAATCAAAACCAAACTACCACAAAACAAAAAACAGTCAACCAACGCACGACTTTACGTATACACATCAAAGGAAGCTACGGAATGACAAATGGATCAATCAACAAATTCAGACACAAAAAAGACCAACCTTTCAAACACATCAAAAACACAACAATCAGAACAACACAGCTCACAATCAGCATCTTAAATCTAATCACTAAAAAATCTACATCAAACAACACACTAAATCACAAGACTCACAATCACAACTAACACAACACCACAAAAACAACCACCTAAACATAATGACACAATCAACAATACTACACTCATACACATCACACACACACAACACTAATCAACACCAAGATCAAAAAGGAGATCACATAACCAACTAATCTACTAAACAAACACACACATGACTACTACACGAACAGTCAACAACTCAGACAACCTAACCGCAACAACCATCTAACAATTCACTGAAATCAAAACAAGAGAGAACAGTACTAGAGATCATTACCAAACATCAAACTTCCAATCTACACCAACATCATCACTCACATCATAACAACCGACCACAAAAACAACTAAAGAAACACACCCATCTAACCAACACCAAAACGAACCTGTTAAAAAACAAACACAAATAAGCAAACACATCAAACACCGAAAGTAAACAAACAATCACCAACACAAAAACATCACCATCACACAACCAACACACACAAACAAGCCCAAGTCATTACAAACATTCAAGCCTAAACACACTACAAACACACAGACATCAAATCCAATCACAACACGAACAAATCTCATTAGCACAAAAACATCATCACACAACATCATATATACAAACACACGACACCCCACACACAACAAACAACTACACAACCAGAAACAATTCAACACAACATATACAAACTAAACCAACAACTCACACACAATCGGATTCATTCGAAAAAAAAAACACAACCATCGATCTACACACACAACACAATAACAAAACTAATTCATTACAACCACACCAACACTAGGATCGACAAACACATCAAAATCCGAACTCAAATCATACATCACTAAGATCCAACATCAAGACAACCATCCAACAACTAAAAATCCATCACAAACGCTAAACAGAAAGATAAAATCACAACACAAACAAAACACACAAAACATAACACACTTACACACAAAAAACATCACAAACACCGCAAAACCACAAAAACACAACCCCAAAACAATCAACAATACAACAATACACCACTCACGAAACAACACTAAAACAAAAGACAAAAAACAAAATCGATCACACAACAATTGCATAACTCAAAACATCACCAATACACCTCTGCGCATATCAATTATCAACATTCGTGCAACACAACACATCAACCTCGAGCACACAAAACTATAATCTAAAAATATCACACAAAACTACCCACAATCATCCAACTAACATCCATCACCAACAATCAACACACACAGAGGTTCACAAGAATCCTAAAATCCTACAATACACAACTAATCACACATCAACATTACCACAACCCCACACACAAACACATCAAATCCCAAATCACAAGAAAAACACAACAAAAGATCACAATCAAATCTCAAACATCATACACACAACAAACTACAAACTAACCAAAACAAATCACACTACAAATCACACCAACTACTACACACTACAAAATCAAAACGATCACACCTAACAGATCAACAAAACAGTACATACATCCAAATTCCTATTACACAACTCACCAGACTAAACAACATATACGAAAAACCACAACAAGAAGAATCAACAAATCAGGATCATCAACCAAAAACCCAACAACCAAAACATCGACACACATCACATAAACATTAATCAAAACAGTAACCATCACACGTAGATCAAAAACGACCAATCTACAATACAAATCCACAAAAAAAATCACCAAAAAGACCTAAATCAAATCACAAGACCACTACACCAACACATATATCCCAAACTGACACAAAACAACACTACAGGTGAATCTCAACAAGATAACACCATCTCAAAATATAACCAAACAGACAATCAAAACATCACACCACGACACAAGGATCAACATCACACAAACGAAATCCACACAACGAAACCAAAAACAGTCCACATCAACAAAACATCAACCAAAATAATAACAATCATCAATCACAAACAAACACAAATAAAACGTAACATCACTGTTCCAAAAACTACTTCAACTAACAATCAACACAACATTACACCCCACACGAAAACATCACCAATCAAAGCACCATCAACCCCATCAACAAGAATACATGACACCTATATATTATCAACGAATACAATATAAGATCTCAACTCCCCACAAGTAAGGACCAGGGGGAACGGGACCGAGGGGGGGGGGGGGGGGGAGTAACGGATGGATCGTGGTGACTATCCTCTGGTGCGGGGGGTGGAGGGAGGGAGGGGGATCACAGGTGGGGGGGGTGTGGGGGGTAGTGTGTAGATGGAGGGTGGTTTGGTGGTGTTGGGATTCTTTTGTACAGTCTGCGAGGATCTTGTTGTGGAGTATTGGTTAGGTCGACTTTGACATAATGCTATTATGAATAGCGCGATCTGACTATGACTATTGCCATCATTTGAATCATCAAAAGTGATCCAATTCGATATAATTAAATAGAGATCGGAAGAAACAAATGTTATGTCTAGACGAGTTCCGTCTAGGATGTGAGGAGATGAGATCTATAAGAGAGGTACTGTGCTCATTGCAATTGTTCGAAACGTAAGAAAGGTATCAGAGGTACACATTCATAGTCAGCATCAATTTCTGCAGCGGGAATGGGATCGAATAGTTGTTACTAGGACACGCACATCCAGTAGGGCGATGGTATATACACATTACTATGCGTAGTTCGTACAAGCAAATACTCGAAAAACCTTGATAATGAGGCGTAAATGCTGGCGACACCTGCAGGAACGAAGAGCTCTAAACTGGGAGGAGTCTGTTGAAAGGGCAGATAGGGAACTGACAGTGAGATTTTATGGCTTATAAGATGACTTTGCGATCATTAGGGAGATACAATGTTTGTCTCCTTGTAAAACTCATCACCTTTCCACATTACGAGTAAACTGATCATACTTCCATCGTAACTCGCTTACTCTCTAGTCATGCTGATTCGCGCTCGTCTTCTTAGAAGGGGACACATTCGCACTATAAACAATACAATTACAAAATTAATTTATCTTATTTCATTATTAAAAATAATCGTATTATATTATTATCTATTTTATTTAAACAACAAACTAGCTATATGTCTGGTGGTGCTCAAACATTATACGTGCTAACGACTGTGTAGTTCCATGTTTTGTTTGGGGTGTCGGATAGAAGATGAGTAACTCATTAGGTCTAGGGAGGGTCATGTCAACAATCACTTGCAATGGGTGTCTACGGCGGAAGTTATCTCAGTTGATCCAATGAGTGGTCATGGGGCGAACCATGCCACATGAATTTGGGCGTGCTGGCCAATATATTCGGGTAAAGAGGGCGGAACACTTATGTTGAAAGATTTGATGACAAAGTGAGGGACGTATATCTCTATATATTGCTATCTGGTGGAAGCGTTCACATAGGACCAGAAAAAGGGTTTCTTAGCAAGCGAGGGATTTCACGATAGGTACAACAACCATCTAGCGACGAGTCAAGTGACTGCACAAACAAGAGCGAGGATGGGCAGTATTGAGATATGCTTACAATGAATCAATTTGACACTCGCAGTGGCTGAGAAAAAAGTAATCATGGTTCTCGCGTCTGGTTGTCTAAGTTTATAGTGTCTCTACTAAGGCTTAAATCTTTATACAAGATGTGTCTTACAATTTATTGCATAACCAGCGAAGCACAGTCAAGTGTCTTATGGTTGGGCGTAACTTCAAGTAAATCGGCATACATTTGATAAAGCAATCTGGGTTCTCTAATCTTTTTTTTGATCTAAGTCAATTGTTGCGAAGGACGCGTTGGACTGAACGAGAATCGAATTGTGGGCCTGTTTACTATCTTTGACATATTAGAGGATCGTCTGTTCGGTGTTAGGGCGAATCTGGAGACATACAATGTTGGCGTATGTATCTCTGCATATCACAATCAGGGCTTCCTAAATAGCAAGCATGGGAGGGTAAGTAAAATTAGCAATTCTTCAGGATTCACAGACTCAGTGGGCTTAGCCACAGCTGTGACTGGTTTAGGCACACGTGTAGAAGAACCTTCTGATTAGTATGTGCAAAGTCACATTGCTATCTGATACATACTTTGCAAATTCGGTTGAAACTTCATACCGAAAAAACAGAGATATTCGGGTGCGAAACACAAATGCTATATCGCACACGGATGTATGTAGCTATTATAGATACGTTGGAGGTGGAAACACAAATTTGCTTTGCAGTATGTTAATTTTTTCTATAGTCGGGGAGAAAAATATACACGCTAGCTAAACGACAATAGATGCTACTAAACTACTGCAACTGTCAGATGGACTATCACTTTTTCTAAAATTCAGATCAAAAACGATACAAGGGCAATGAACGGTAATCGATACACGTTCACTGAAACTCTCATCAACATGATCTACACACATCAATTCTTTCATATCGAGGATACGCGGAGGGGTGGCTGGCTGTCATAATGCGCACTCTTAAACATTTTACATACGTCAAAGTACACTCAGTTCGCTTCTATAACACGGTTCTCGTTTTCTCTATGGACTTGTACTTCATCATCTATTCTGTTATTCGCGCAACTTAGATATACAATCCTACCATATTCTCAGAACGCAACAATATTTTCGTAGTGGTGATCGTCGCGTGGTAATGGACTCCGTCTGGGAGCAATACAGTTTTCAACACTGTTGATGTGCGAGCCGAGATTAGTAGATTCCATCAAGCCTTGTACCAGTTTTCAAGCACGGTGATGATCCAATTGATTCCATCAATCATGTCATGTCATTCTTGTCTGCTGTAGTCAGTTCCCGTTATCCTACTACTAATAACCAGCTCAGGAACTCGTCAAACCCAAGGCAACAAGCTACCATTAATGATGGAAGAGTAACCATACAACTAGTTTAGGGGAGACAAATTTCTTATGTTGCGGGTACTACAAGAACTTTTACTCCAGGAGCAAGTGGGAATAACTCAGGGAAACAGAGGGTTGTTACATGTTACAACTACAAAGGGGAAGGACACATGTCCAAACAATGCACTAAACCAAGGAGGAAACGGGATGACACATGGTTTAAGGATAAAGTTTTGTTGGTTCAAGCTCAAGCAAGTGGTCAAATTCTACATGAGGAGGAACTAGCATTTTTGGCAGATCCAGGAATTCCAGAAGGTCAAGCCACACAGACTGTCATTACTCACAATGCTGCTTATCAAGCTGATGATTTGGATGCATATGACTCTGATTGTGATGAACTCAACACTGCCAAAGTTGCTCTCATGGCGAATTTATCTCATTATGGTTCAGATGCTCTTGCTGAGGTACACAATCATGATAATGTGAATAATAATATGATTAATCAAGCTGTGCAGGTGATGCCGTCTTCTGAACAGTCGAATGTTGTGAACCATTCAGAGACTGAAATAACCAGTGATAGCAATATCATTCCTTATTCTCAGTATGTGATTGAATCACAACAGGCAGCTGTTCAGAATTCTAACTCCTCTGCACAACAAGATGCATTGATATTATCTGTGATTGAACAACTAAAAACCCAAGTAGTTAATTGTACCAAGATAAATCTGGACAATAAAAGTGTCAATAATACTTTAACTGCTGAGCTTGAAAGATGTAACATCCGGAAATTTTCGGAATTTTAAATGACTATTTTAAACTTTGACTTTTCAGGTCCGATCTTGCTTTTTGACTTATGACTTTAGAGATTGATTTCTTAAACAAACTCTTTCAGAAAATTTAAAAAAAAAAAAACCCCCCAAAAAACGAATCTTTTATGCAAACGGTTACTGTTCTCAAAATAGGATTTTAAGAAAAAGAATCTAGAAACATTGATAGAAATTGCGTTAGAAAAGAGGATCAAACAGCTAGATAATATTGTTTTTAAAAGAGATCAATCCGCACAAAAAAAATTGTTACTGTTGACGAAAACCTCAGTTTTTCTTATGATTATCACTAAACAAGATCTAGTTTTGAAAATCCTTTCTATTGTAAGAATGTTCGCGTTGAACTGAAGCTATATGTTGGTGATATTATTGAGAAAACTAATCCCATTGTGATTCCTGACTCTGAAGAGACCTTAATGCTTGCTGAAGAGAGTCGTTCAAAAATGCTTTTAAAACAAAAGGATCATATAATGTTAGAAAAGAAAGTTAATACTACACCAGTCGATTATGCTGTCTTAACTAACTTTATAAAGATTTTGAAACACGATTTGTTCCACAAACTGAATTATCTGCTGAACAAGCCTTTTGGTCTCAGAATTCGGTGAATTCTCCAGAACCCATTCTTTCTAGTAGACCCACCGTAGTTGAGGTTCCAAAAGAACTTCCTAAAGTCAGCATGGTGAATACAAGTTTGAAGAAACTTAAACACCATCTTGCTGGTTTTGACATGGTTGTCAAAGAAAGAACCACACCCCTCAACAGCTATCACTGAGGGTTCGTGGGGGTTCGAACATACAAAAGCTTGTTTTAGGGATGAAATAATTCCATTTGTAAAAGCTCTGAAGGACTTGTTTAATACATTCAATCAATATTTAGTTGATGGACTTTTAGAAGTCAAAAATAGTCTTTCAACAAATTGGAACAGGCGTGGTAAACATACATCGTTTGAATCCAAAGACATTTGAGTTAAAATGAATCAAGTTTTGAACGAAAACGAACGACTCTTGGAACAAGTGTTGAGCAAAGATATTGTGAACATAATTGTGAATTCGTCTGTGAATAATCCTCTGTGATATGTGCCCATGTAAATGTGAAAAAGTTGTCTCCAACTTTGTGGACTAAGCTTCAAACGGATTTCATTGAAAAAGAGATTTATGATAAACTGTTCAAAAGTTTCACCACTCTTGAAAAACATTGCATCTCTTTAGAACTTGATTCTCAACTTAATCAGGAAATTTTTCAAAGGGACAATCCTGTTTCAAATCAAAGTGCTCCAAGTTTAGATCAATTGTTGAATTAATGGAATTGAAAGCTTAGTCCCAGAAAAGGACACGGTCATAAAGAAGTTGAAGAGAGAATTTAAATTCTAGAGTAGAAAACAGAATGTGGATTAGATTACAAAGGACTTAGAGAGATTGAAAACGTTAATATTAAATTGGATCATAAGGTGACAAAGCTTATTGCTGAGAATGAGCATTTGAAACTTATGACTCAATTAAACTAGCACGCATTCGATCAAAAGAACAATATGATGATTTAATTAAACAAGTCAATCTAAAGTCTGTGGAAATATCTGATTAAAATGCTAGTCTTCAGGAAACAGTTTTGGTAATTACAACTCTCAAGAATGATTCTAGGAACTTAAAGAAAATGCTTAGTGATAATTAGTTACAAAACACCTAGTATCCAGAAATGCTTAAGATGATGTGAAACCACATAACCTAGTACGGTTGAATAAAACAGACACTCACTCTGGACTATATTATGCCACACTCAGGGAAGAAGATACCGTTCTTAGGGATCTTGTTTGAACATGTTAAATCTAAATATCTACTAGAGAATACTATAGAATTTGCTTGTAGGTATGCTAACTAGTTCTGGAGTTGTTACAAACATCAGTAAACCTGCCCTAGTGTCAACATACTGATGGAAAATTAGTGGCTGTGGACCCAAAGACAAGGACAAAAGAGTTCGGATTAACTATGCCTGTACATCTCAGGAAACCACAATCACAAAAGAACCTAACATCAAACACTTAGTTTCTAACAAACTATGTTGTCTTCTAAAGGAGTAATAAACCGTCTACTAGTGCTAGCGATCACAAGCCTTCAGGCACTACAAAGAAAGTAAGATTCAACAAACACCAAGTATTACTCAAAAGAATAAAGTAGAAGCCCATCCTAGGAAAGTTAAATCTAGTTTGGAAAATAAAGATTGTGTTGTTGAACCGAAAGGAATTGCTCATGTACAACATTCCAAGCTTATGCGAATACTGAACTAAAATGTGGTTATAGTGATAATAGGTTGCATGCTTTTATGATAATCATGATTTGTGTGTTCTTTATTTTATCAATAATGTGAATGCTCATAATAAATCTAAATCTGTTAAGCAAAGTTCAAAGAGAAAAGTTTGGAAACCAACAGGAAAGGTGTTTACAAATATTGGATATATCTGGAGACCTACTAGTCGGACCTTCACTATAGTAGGAAATGAGTGCCCTTTAACGAGGATTAACAAACTACTGAAGTGCATCTTTCGGAAACCACGCTACTCAGATAATGAAACATCTAAACCTGTCGTAACATTGGTTTACTTAAGGAAACCTAGGAAATCTATAACTAATGTTCCTGTTAGCAAATCTAAGGTTATTAAATCTATATCTACTAACAAAAAGGAACCCAGTAAATCTTGGGGATCCAAAGTTTCCATGTTCCATCTTCTTCTCTTGATGAATGCAGGTCGTCCAAATTGTTTTTTGGTATTTGGACTCCGGCTTGCTCCAAGCATATGACGAAGATCGCTTCTCAGTCACAATTTGTCATAAGTTTTTGGGTAAGGTCAAATTCGGAAATGATAACGTGGCAAGATATTGGATATGGTGATTATCAAATTAGGAATGTAACGATATCAAGAGTTTACTACGTAGAAGGACTTGGACACAACTTATTCTCCGTTGGGCAATTTTGTGATTCGAACCTTGAAGTTGCTTTTCGTCAACACACCTACTTCATTCATAATTTAGAAGGTGTTGATCTATTGACTGGATCTCGAGGCAACAATCTGTATACTCTGTCTCTTGGAGATATGATGGTGTCCTCTCCTATATGTCTCTTGTCAAGGATTCAAAGACTAAGTCTGGCTTTGGCACCGATGTCTGTCCATCTGAACATTAGTGAATCAAACACTTTGCTAGGACTTGGTCTTGTTCGAGGTCTCCTAAGCTTAATTTTGAAAAGAGACCCATCCGTGTATCTGGGTGTGCAATGGGCAAAAGCAAGAAGAAACCCCACAAACCTAAATCTAAACACCAACTAAGAGAAACTTTATCTTTTGCACATGGATCTTTGTGGTCCAATGCGTGTCGCAAGTGTTAATGGAAAGAAGTACACTCGCCTTTGTCCATTGTTTACTCTCGCTTCACATGCGGTTAAAGTTCTTAGGTCACAAAGATAAAGATCAGATCTCATAATCAAGTTTCTCAAGATGATCCAATGCGGCTTAAAGTGACCTGGCCCGAAGAATCAGAACAGATAATGGAACTGAATTTGTTAATCAAACTTTGCGTGAATATTATGAGAAGATTGGCATCTCTCATGAAACATCTATTGCTCGCTCTCCACAGCAAAATAGTGTCGTTGAAAGACGTAATCGTACGCTTATTGAAGCTGCCCGCACAATGTTGATTTACGCAATGGCGAGCTCTGTTATTTCTAGGAGAAGCCGTTGTTCAGTATTTACACCCAAAATTGTTCCATCATACGTCTTCGACATGGCAAAACACCATATGAGCTTTTACATGACAAACCTCTCGACTTATCATTTTTCCATGTATTTGGTGCACTTTGCTATCCGACAAATGATAGTGAAAACTTGGGTAAGTTACAACCAAAAGCTGATATTGTTATTTTCATTGGTTATGAACCCACAAAGAAAGCATTTCGAATTTACAACCGACGTACCAGACGAATCATTGAAATAATTCATGTAGACTTTGATGAGCTGACTACGATGGCTTCTGAACTCAGCAGTTCAGGACCCGCACTTCATGAAATGACTCCTGCAACAATTAGTTCAGGACTCGTGCCAGACCCTCCTCCTTCAACACCGTTTGTACCACCTTCAAGAACTGATTGGGATATATTGTTTCAACCACTGTTTGATGAATTACTCACTCCTCCACCAAGTGTTGATCTCCCAGCCCCTGAAGTCATTGATCTCAAGTGTGAGTAGTTGCTCCAGTTCTCGCTGTATCAACCGGTTCACCTTCCTCAACAACAGTTGACCAAGATGCACCATCACCAAGTAACTCTCAAACAACACCCGAAACTCAACCTCCCGTCATTCCTAACGATGTTGAAGAAGACAATCATGATATTGAAGTTGCACATATGGGTAATGATCCGTACTTTGGTATCCCAATTCCAGAAATCCCTTTGATCACTTCTTCTATCATCGGATTCTATTTTCATTACAATTGTGCATCTCGAGCACCAAATTTTTGAATCACAATAGCAAATGCTAAGGATAACCCTCTTGAAAATCTGACCGGTGAACTCGATGTAGACCAGTTTTTACAAGGTGTGCAGTTACTATGAGCAAGCTTCTTTTATGTTACTACGTTGATTTTCCTCACTGCTGGTGAACTCCAAGACGTATAAGTGACTTTGACTTAATCCTGATGGATCGAAGCAATGCAAGTAAGTGATCTATGAGTTCGAATACCTGATGTGTGGAGCTCGTACCCCGTCTAGATATAGTTATGGTTATTTAATTTGAGTGGATTCTACAAATGTAAGCTAGATGAACTGGGAGGTATTCTAAAGAACAAGGCTCGATTAGTGGCTCATGGTTACCGTCAAGAAGAGGGAATTGATTTTCCAAAGGCTCAGTGGATCCTACTCTGTTCATCCGTAAGGAAGGCAAGGAATTACTTCTGGTACAAGTATATGTCGATGATATTATCTTTGCTGCATCTACACCTGAACTTTGTGACCTATTTGCTATTCATGTGTTCAAAATTTAAGAAGGTCAATGATGGGAAAAAATCTCATTTTTCTTAGGATTACAGATTTTTTAAAATCCCAGAGGCATCTTTATTAACCAGTAAAATATGCCCTTGAATCTTTAAAGAAATACAGTTTTGACTCTTGTGACCCAGTGGATACTCCCATGGTGGAGAAATCCAAACTGGCTGAGGATAAAGAAGAGAAAGCCGTTGATCTATCACACTATTGTGGTATGATTGGCACCCTCCTTTATCTCACAGCCAGTAGACCTGACCTACAATTTGGCTCCAATATAGCTTGTGTGCCCGTATTCGGATCGGTTTATCGAAAAGCACTTACATGCGTCAAAAGCTCTTTCGATACTCCTTAGAGGTACGTCTATCGGGGACTATGTTATCGAGGATTCTTCACATTGCACTAAAAAACCTTTGGCAGATGCGGATCATGCTGGTTGTCAAGATACACGCCGTAGAACATCTGGTAGTATGCAGTTTTTGAAAGATAGACTTGTTAGCTGGTCATCAAAAAGGCAGAAAAGTGCTGCGATATCCAGTACGGAAGCTGAATATATTGCTATGTCAGGATGTTGTGCTCAAATTCTTTAGATGAGATCACAACTTACCGACTATGGCCTTGGGATTTATAAATTCCAATTGTACTTGATAACAAAAGCGCTATTCCTTTAGATGCACAATGGTTCAACTTCACCAGCGTCAAAGCTTATAGACATAATTTCACTTTATCTAAGGGGCAGTTAGAATGGGGTGATTGGAACTTTACTTTGTCAATACGGAGGATCAAGGCGGACATCTTCTAAAGCCCTCAAGAGAATGAATTGAATTTCTTTATCAACAAGCTATGAATGCGGAGTTTTACGCCAAAAACTCTGAAACAATTAGCAGATGAAGTTGATGAATAGTGGTGGTACCTATTCAAATATCCTGTATCATATGTATATATATTAAAAACCATAAAAACTAAAAATATTTTTCAAATTTAGAAATTTTTTATAAAAACAGAATATAAAAATATAAAATCTTCCAAAAAACCCAATAAAAAATTAAAAATGAAGAAAATAAAAAGTGTAATAATGGCACATCTTCTAAAAATCGATAACATTTACGGTCTTAGAAATGTCATTCAATAATGATACGAGACTATAAATGAAGTTCGAGCAGAAGTTCAAATGTTTTTAAAACATGCCAAATGGCTTGCTATTATTTTAGATAGCAACCCGGTCTTCATCTTAAAGGCAAGTATTTCAAAAAGAAAACTTGACCTCATAACGGGAATTTATTCTCGGGCATGGTCTACTTTATGACCATGCAAAGGCTTGTGATTACTTTGCATCACAACCCGTGCTTCCTATATTCCATGAGTGTATGTGTGAAAATAAGAGAAATCTTATTTACAATTGGTGTTTTTTTCATGAATAATAACATTGCTTCATCAGAAAAAGGTTTTTAACGACATTCGACTTCTCAAACAACAACTACAGCTCTTTAAATAGAAAACGGGTCATTGTTTGAGGGGGAGCAAATGTCAAAAATCTTCTTCAAAAGGTCATTTAGTAAAAGGGATAAAGGTTTTAAACAATAACAGAATATCATTCTAAGGAAAGTTAATTAATTTTAGCTTATGTGTGCCTTTAATGTTATTTGTTTAGGCCTTGAGTGAGAATATGGGCATGATTAAGTTGTTAGGTACATTAGTTAAAACTACAAGGACTTTATGTGTCTAAGTGTTAAACTTGATATGCCTAAATAAGTTTATAATTGAAAAATGGAAAAGTGATTAAACCTTAAGGGGCAGATGTGACAAAAACTTAATAAGTTTTATATCACACCCACCCCTCCCATTTTCATTTACACACACACACACACTACACAAATATCTTTTTCCTTCCATCTCTATTCACTCGATCGTCACCTCCCTCCTCTCGATCTCTAGACCATTTCGTGCTTAAGGTATAATTACAACAATGTTCCTTACACCCTTATGATATCACATCTCGAAGGAATTACGTTTTTACAAGGTTTCAATTTTTGAAAACCCTAAAACTCAAACTAGGGTTCCTCAAAATTCAAACTGGATAAAAACGCTAATTAGTTGAGGGGTTTTGTTCATATAAGGGTGATAAAGACTCGTGTGATACATTTTTTCATAAAGATATCGTATGTATATGATTTGATTGATTCTATGTGACGAAAAAGTGGGTTGTTGAGTTTTAGTTGAAAAAGGGTTGTGGGTTTTGTGTTTAAAGTGTCAGTGAATGTATGTGTGCTTTGAATTCCAAATCTTGTGTGTTTGTTCGTACGCATAATTTGTTCTTCTAATTTGAAGTGCTCGTTTGTACTATTATTAATGAATATGTGAGTTTAAAAGATTCTAACATGTTATTGTGAATACCATGACACTAAATGATTGAATTTTGAGGTGGAAGCTAAATGAGTGTATATAGAAAGGGAACGACACATGTAATACTCGAATCCAAACTCAAAATGATAGACCCTTCCGAATTCCCAGCCCTATGTGGTCTCCGAATTTGCAGAAAGTAGTAAGACAACGAATTAGCAGGGAGCCTTTGGTCTTCGAATTGGCAGGTAGGAGTAAGGCACGAATTCGCAGGGAGCCTTTGGTCTCCGAATTGGCAGTCAATAGTCATACACGAATTCGCAGGAAGTCTCTTGTGTCCGAATTCGCAATCATCCTTTAGCGTCCGAATTTGCAATACCCTTTAGGACACGAATTCGCAGACCCCTGTAGTATCCGAATTCGCAATCATCCTTTAGCGTCCGAATTTGCAATACCCTTTAAGGACATAAATTCGCAGACCCCTGTAGTATCCGAATTCGCAGTTACCTTTACCATACGAATTAGCAAATACCATTTTGAGTCCGAATTCGCAGTCTTCTCTACCAGATTCAATCATACTTAATGGATTCAAAAAGGCTAAATATCATAAACACGTAGATTCTAACCAAAAGGTGTCTTAAAACTAGAGTTAGGTAGCAAATTTAAAATTGATTATCTTTGAAATCTAATCAAGTTAAAATTGGATTACTTCAAACTCAACCAATTTAAGTTCACTCTTTCGATGGTTATATTTCTATTTGTGTTACATGCATTAAGTGCCAATTCAGGGTCTCTAGATATAGTGTCTGTATAAACTTGTTTATATATAAACTGTGTCGACTCTTTCTTAGCAGAATCATGAGTATCACTAAAGAACAACAACAAGCTTTGGACGATGCTCTTGTTCCAAGAGAACAACGTCTTACGATTGGCAGTTGCAACTACAGATTGAGCACCACATTCAAGCCCAAGGAACCCACATTTCAAGTTGCTCTGGATGTTCTCTCTCTCACTCCTTTTTATCCAGCTTTCTTGATCACTGCAAGTGTCCCTGCCGTCTACATGCAGGAATTCTAGGCTACAGTTACCTATCAAAAACATCACATCAGATTCAAGATGAACAAGAAAAGTTATTCCTTTGATATGGAAACTTTCAGATCTATGCTTATGATTTATCCAAAACCTCCTGGACTGAAGTTTGAAGATCCTCCCTTTGAAGAGGAAATACTAACTTTCATTAGAGAACTTGGCTACTCTGGCAACATCAAATTACTCTCTGATGTTAAAGTTGATACGTTACCTCAACCTTGGAGAACTTTTAGAACCATTATCAACAAGTGTCTAAGTGGTAAAGTAACAGGAATCGACACACTTCGACTTTCTAGGGCTCAGATTCTTTGGGGTTTATATCATTAAGAAAATGTTGACTTTGTCTACCTTCTATGGGAAGACTTAGTGTATCAGATCGAAAACAAGGAGTCAAAAAAGAACAAGTACCTGTACTACCTAAGATTCACCAAGGTCATCATCAACCACTTCATGTTACAAGATCAATCGATTCCGAGAAGGAACAATGTGGATTGGCACATGGCTAATCATGATCCCATTCTTACTACAATGAGGTTCATCCCTCAGCATGAAGTAGTTCAGAAATATGGTGCCATTCTTCCAGACTATCTCATCACTCCAACAATGAAAGAATCAAAAGCATTCAAGACTTATTATGCCTTTGCTACTGGAAAAGAGACTCATAAGCTAAAGTATGTACGTCGTACTTCCAAGGATAAGACTGAACAAGCACCTAAAGCTTCCACAGGAAAAAGACTCAAAGCTGCAGCTAAATGTGCTAAGTCTGGTAAGAAGAGGCAACCTGCTCAGGGATTAGAGACTCTCTCTGAAATAGCACTAACTGAGGCTGAACAACTAAGGATTGTCACCAAACGAAGCTTAATTCAGACCCACAGCTTTTATACCAGTGGCTCATGTGCACATGAAGGAATTGGTGTTACACCAAGGGTTCCCGATGTACCAACATATGAGTCTGATGATGATGAAATTTCTTGGAAAACAAGTTCAGATGATGATGATGATGATAATGAAGGTGATGATGATGCTGCTAATGATGATTATGATGATGTTGACATTCAAAGTAAAAGGACAAAATCCGACAATGAGGGTGATGCATTTGTCCATTTAAAGTTCACAACACATAAAGAAGAAGAGTCTTCTGATCCGAGGGTTCACACACCTTCTCAATCTGAACCTTCGGATACTGAAGCAAATGTTGATGTTGCACAAAGTGAATATACTAAGGAAGAAGAGGTGAATGTTGAACATACATACGAAGGGGAAGATGCAAACGATTTGTACAGAGATCTGAATGTCAATCTATAGGGGAGAGATGCGGATATGACAGATGCTCCTCAAATTACTCAAGTAATTGAAGATACTCACGTGACCCTAACTCCGGTTAATCATGAAGGTCAACAGCAGAGTTCTTCTGTATCTTCTGGGTTCATCTCCAATATGCTCAACCCAAACCCAGACACAGGAATTGACTCCATTCTTAACAATGAGTCAACCTCTCTTATAGAAATACATGTCACTTCTGTTGCTGATAGAACTCCCTCATTTGCCATAACACTTTCCCCACTACCCCTTCCTCTCATTCAACAATGAACTCAATCACCACTTCCCATACTAACAACTGCTCCAAGTACCTCTCTTCAGGACCTTCCAAACTTCGGTTCTTTATTCGGGTTCAATAACAGACTCAAAGCCCTGGAACAAGGCTTCTCAAGAATTTATACAGACTAATCAGTATGCTACTGCTCTCTCATCAATTCCAAATATTGTTGACAACTATCTAGGCTCAAAGCTCAAAGAAGCAGTAGATGTAGTTGTTCAACTAAAGTCTGACAGAATTTAAGAAGAGGCTCAAGCTAAAAATGAAGACTTCTTCAACAAAGTTGACGAGAACATGAAGAAAATCATCAAAGAGCAAGTAAATGCTCAAGTCAAGAAGAAGATCAACAAGATTCTCCCAAGAATTGATAAGCTAGTGAATGAACAACTTGAGTCTGAGGTTCTGATTCGATCATCAAATGAAGCCAAGACATCTCATGCTATAGTTGCTAATCTGTCTGAGCTGGAACTGAAAAAGATACTCATTGACAAGATGAAGAGTAACAAATCAATCGACAGATCTGATGAACAGAAGAACCTATACAAAGCATTAGTTGACGCGTATGAAGCCGATAAAGCCCGCTTGGATACTTATGGCGATACTGTTACTATCAAGAGACGTCGGGATAATGCTGATGATGATCAAGAACCCTCTGCTGGAACAGACCGGGGGTCCAAGAGAAGACGAGCAAGAAAGGAACCTGAATCCTCTAGTGAACCAAGAGAAAAGAATTCCATGACAACCGGCAAGTGTACTGAAGGGTCTAAATCGCATCAACAGTCTGCTGGCCAGTCTGCTCCAGTAGAGGTGCCTATGCACACTACAGATGATTTTGAAGATCCAACACATCAGGAGTTTGATACGGGACTTAATGATGATCAACCTGAAGAAGAAGCCCATCCACATCTTGATTGGTTTCAGTAACCTTCAAGACTTCCCTCTCCTGATCGTGTTTAGAACAAGACTGTGCCTGCTGATCATGGACCTGTTCAACCTTGGTTAAGAAACTTGGCTAGGTAAGAAGACCCTCTAGAGTCCTTTGATGAGCTAATGGACACTCCCATTGACTTCTCGACATTCATGATGAATCGGCTCAAGGTTGATACTTTAACACCTGAATTACTAGCCGGTCTAACATTCGAGCTGATGAAAGGCACATGCAAGAGTCTGGTCGAGCTGGAATATTTCTTTGAATAAGTATACAAGGTAACTACTGAACAGTTAGACTGGACTAACCCTGAAGGTCAGCGCTATCCACATGATCTGCGGAAGCCACTACTACTGATACCTAACTCTCGAGGTCATCAAGTTATCCCTTTTGCTCACTTCATCAACAACGACCTCGCGTATCTGAGTGGTGGTGTTGCAAGCCGAACCTATTCTACTTCTGTCATGAAGACCAAGGTGGCAGATTATGGAAACATAAAGTGGATTGAAGATTTGGTCCCTAGTTCAATATGGAGTGAAGTACCAGTTAGCTATGACAAGTATGCTCTTTGGGGGATCTCACACTAGGGACGTAAACGACACCAATTTTATGGATTTACGGCTAACAGGGAATCAGTAAAAGATGTCTATTCAAGATGAAGAATCATTGCTGTCACGAAATTTCAAATTGTAGAATGGCATGGATACAAGCATCTGGATTGGATCACCATTCGCAGAGCCGATGACAAACTGTACTCATTCAAGGAAGTCGACTTCAAAAGGCTTCGCCTCCAAGACATTGAAGACATGTTGATTCTTCTTATTCAAGGCAAGCTGACAAACCTCAAGGTTGAAGAATGTCTCGCGTTTAGTGTCGCTCTCCGAATGTTTACAAGAAGTATTGTTATCCAAAGGCGTGTTGAAGATCTTCAATTGGGTGTTGAGAGTTATCAAAAGAAACTCAACATCACTAAGCCAGATACATACAGACCTGATCTCAGACGACGAGAAGCATATACTGCATACCCTAATCCCCGAGGATTCATTTATCAGAATAGAGACAAGAAGAACAGACTAATGGGGCTTGACGAACTCTACAAGTTCTGTGAAGGCACACTCAATGATGATCGGACAGCTTTGGATGATAGGCTAAAGGGTATACAAATGGAGTATCTGCCTCAGACAATCTGGAGAAACAGTGACAAAGAACGTGCAGCAGCTATGATTCAGAAAATCGACAAAATGCTCAAGTCAAGGAGGATAATGAGGAGTCTGGAAAGGTTCGTTGGTGGAAGACCATACGGGGGAGACCTACGGCTACTACAAAGGACCATATGATTTATCATATGATGTCCTCATTTTAAAAGGTCAATCCTCGTGAATAATAAAAACTTGTGAATTTTTATATATGTAGTGTAGACATTATGGTGATAATAAGTAGTGCTTGAGTACAAAATTTTCAAGAATTTATTCGTAAAATCAATTTTTTTCAAATTATTGTACTCAGCACTATCTTATATACCATCATAAATTGAGGGGGAGCATTAAAATATTCCTATTAGATATTATGTAACATTTTGTCCCCGAACGTTTAATCAATTGATATCCAAAATATCAAGGGATTAACATTTTGGATAAGGGGAGAAAATGTGATTAAACTAAAACTAATTTGTATTGAAATGTGATCATATAAAATGGACTCAATGCACTCCACACTTAGCATGTACTATGATTACGATGCACATGTTAAGGGGGAGCTTTTAGTGATAATGAAAAACTCTCAAAGTGTAAATCTTTTGATATTTATATCAAACACTTTGATTGAAAATTTTCAATGATTTTGGTTTTGATTGTGATGGAATACCCAAAAGACCGACCATGTACTTAAATTTATGGAGTTATAAGGAGTTATAAGGTGTAAGGCGTAAGTAACAAATCCATGATCCAAGCCATAACCTGAGGGATCTTACCCAGGGATAACCACTAGTTAGTGTAGAAGTCCTTAGGTATGATAAAAGGAGTAAAGTAAGAACAAGGGAAAATTGCCGACTGAGATGGAGCTAGCACAGGGATAAACCCGACAAGGTGTTAGTTATGAAGTCTCGGTAAGCGCTGAAGGGGTTAAAGAATGAAAAATAAATGTAATGATAAAAGGGTGAAAAGAAAGAAGCCCTCCATACACATAGGCAGAAACCGGGTCAAAACATAAACGGTCAAAAACACTAAGGTGTTGTCTGACATTGAAGACTGTCATAGACCTAGTGAACGCAAGCACAACCCTCTCATCCACTCAAGTCTCTCAACAGACTCTTGTTTCATTTCTCACACGGAGATTACACGCATTTTCTATCGACTTTCTCACTCCGAGTTAGTTGATATTGCAAAAGGAGCAGTCCGCTCCAGCCTCTATCACTAAAATCACCTGCACAATTGAGTCTCAGAGCCAAAAGAGATCAACCATAAATCTCATTAGGACACCTTGTCAAACATATGCAGCAATGCTCCCACAAATTTGAATAACAAGAAATAATTCTAAGATCCTACGTCATTATCCTTGAGATTTATGCCAGAACATCCGAGTGGATTAAAATACACAGGGAAAGAATAGAAATCCTGCTTGAGTCACATCAACCAACTCATGATAAGTTGACTTGTGCGATATTATATAATCAAACTGTTACAACTGAAAGAAATGATGGTGAGATTCACAAGAATCAAAAAACTAGTTCCCAGGTTATGAATTTACTGGTTGAGATGATGAATTTTTGTGAAATGATTAACACGTCTCGATGTGTCACAAAACCACTTTAGCAAGTGACACGTTGATTGATTTTCAAATCGATTTTTCTATTTCAATCGGTGAGACAGTAACTCATTGGTTCACTCTTATCGTGTTGTCTGCTTTGAGACGTTCCGATAATGAGAACATGATGAGTTTGATGAATCTAATACAAATGTGTTAGAAAGATTCTATACTTAAGCTGGAAATCCTATCAAGGAGATTCTTCTTAAATTGAATCTACCTGATCACAGGTCAATCCTCACGGATTCAAAGGTAACTCCAACCAAACACAGGCGAATGACAAAGCCATATTTGTCCCCCCGCTTTATTGCTAACTGTTTTAATGCAGGAACCGTTAAAGATGAGGTGAAGGTACCTTATTCCAGCAAACCCACAAGATTCTATCCACATGCTCATACCCCGACCGACAACCATCAAGGCAACATGAAAGCTCAAGTACAGATGTTTCAAGACTTCCGCTACTCTTATACTCGTACGCTTTCTTGAGTGACTAAGTATTCACAGACAAATAAATTTCAAAGAAGTTTTTTCGATACTCTAATATCATATGTCTTTCTCGAAGTGACAAAGTATTAAAGTTAAAGAATTTCAAGAAAGATGCAACATTAAAGGTTTTCAAGTCAACAAATCAAGAAAGGTATGAGCATGTTGGTCCAGAAGTCACAAGTTCACAAGATGGCAAAACATACTAGATGGTGAAATGAGATTATGCTTGGTTGATGATCTCAAGGTGTTCAAGATCACTTTCTCATATACAAGTTAAAGTCAAAGGAATGTGCTCCTGCCTAAAAGTCAATATAACTACAACATATTCACAAGAAAAAGTAAAGATTTGATGTTTACGAGCTAAAGACTAAAGATGAAGCATAGTATGCTAGGATTAAAGTTTTGTAAATTGGAGTGACCTCCCTTAGGGGGAGATTGTTAGAAACAAGAAAAGTATCGGTCACTTCCAATATTTAGTAGTCAAAGCCCGTAGTTAGTCAATATTTAGTCTATAAGCTAATATGGCCCAAAGGCCCATGGAAAGCCTTCCAAGGCCTATGGCCGGCCAAATATGTGGTATAAATACCCTCTTCATGCCTTGGAAAGGGTGTTGGTTGGTTGTATTCTCACATTTCACTTAATGCATTCTATGTTATTCACTTTCTCTCTCTAGAAAATACTTCCTTCCTTCCACTTTCTCTCACTAGTTCTTGGTTTATATATCAATGATTACAAGTATTCTACAATACACTCAAAGTTTCAGTCTTAGTGCCTTTGGATTTATCCAAGGATACTAAACCTTACATCAAGCTAAGGAATTCAAGATCTGTTCATTGGGATCAATAGTATCTATAGAGTTTGTGAGGTCTCAACAAAACTTAGCCGATCACTTAAAAAAGGGACTGGCTAGAGACTTGGTTTTAAAGTCTGCTGAAGGGATGGGTTTAAAGTCCAACTTAGTCACTGAATGCTAGGACACCTAACTCTTTGCTGAGGAACTTGGTAGCTGAGTTCAATGTGGAAAGCTGAACGTTTAATGGACTGAAGCACATGTTTTACAATCATCCGAAGGATGTGCTTGAAACCTGCTGAAAAGGAGGATGAATACTTTACTTCTCAATGGTTAATTTCTATAAAAAAAGTGCTTAGCAAGAGCATGAATAAAGAGGAACCACCTATATGAATGTTGAGGTTTTGCCCCTTCAGGGAGCTCTAGACTTTTAGCTCTTACAACATTTAGGAATTGGATATAGACACATGGCGTGTATAGTGTCAAGATCGTTTAAGTGTTTGAAAACTTATGTTTATTTTATCTTCAGTTATTCAAATAGGTTGAAGAGTTCAATTCTTAGAACACCTAATTCTCGAATATTTGAACGTGTAATGTACTAAGATGGAAATTCAATCCTCAGGATATTTCCGTTTATGCACATGTTTTGTTTTATGTTTAATTTTCATGAAAAAGGAATTGTACTAAATTGGGAAGGATTGCTAGAAATTTAGTACAATTGTAGGAATTGGGTCATACTTGGAAATGGGTTTGGAGGTACAGAGTGTATACCCATCAAGTCACTGATTTCCCTGACTCTTTTAATGGTTAGATTAAATGGGCAATTTCAACATTAAATGTCTGTAACCACCTTGACTTATTAAATAGGCGGTTTCAACATTAAATGTTTATAACAACTTTGACCTATTCAAATGGCAGGTTTTACTACATTAAATGACCATGTTTAAATTGATCATGTAACCACTAATTCCTTCAATTATAGAGGCTAATTATGGAAGAGAATAATGGACCCATTAATCTCTCATAATATCCATTGACTATGGTTTGAGTAAATCCCTTATAAATTGGGATCACAATTTCATGGAAAAACACACAAAAATAAACACTTAGGAGTGAAGGGTTCTTGATTTGTGCCTAAAACAAGAACAAGCTCTTACTTTTATCTCAAGGAGGTATTTGTGTAACCCAGACATAAGGTCGAATAATCTTCTTTGGAAAGTGATCTGATAATGCTTTAAGCGTGTATGTTTTTTGGCGTGTTATCTGTATTTTTAAAGGTTTTATTCGGTTAATTTTCAAGCTTTTGCTACTAATATTGCACAAAGATGAACTTATATTTATGTAGCTAGCTAAACCGAAGAAAGTGATAAAAAGATCAAGAAAAAAAGAAAAAGGAAGGAATGAACGAATGCAAAGATTTCACGACAAAGAAGAGTTCGAGGAAGAGTTTTCGAGAAGGAGAAACCATGAGGAGATCATTTTCGGGTCAAGGAAGAATGCTTTATTGACTTTGGAGTCATGGAAGTCAAACCCGATCAAGAAACGAGCACCTAGGAAGCTAAAACGAAGAAAATAAAAAGTGCAAAAATCTAAAAATCAATCTGGTCAGTAGGCTCCTCCTTCAGGTCGTTTTGACCAAAAATCTAGGCAAAATTAAATCCGATCAAACAACCAGAGCTTGAAGTCGTTTTAACCAAATCTTGGAAAACAGCATCTGGTCGTTCGACCTGGCCGAGGAGTCGTTCTGCTAAATGCATAAACGCTAACAAAACCGCATTTAACCCTCCCATTAAGTGCTATAATGATAAAGGACTAATCATTTTCCCTCTATTACTCTGGTAGCACGTTTTTACCTCCTTCTCCAAGCTTCTTAAGCATATATAAACACCTTAATACCCCTAAACCTAGGTGATTGTGTGTGCATTACAAAAGAAACCATTACCCTAAAATCCACCTTACACCCTAAGGTTGGATTATCATTTTCCTAACAAGATCTTGCCATCATTCAAGAAGTTCCAGAAGTGGTTGCTCTTGTTAGTGCTTTGGTCTTAGAAGATTAGAGGCATTTGAAGTGCTATAAGTCTATGTCTTGATTCTTTTGTAATCGATTATGTACAATTCCATTATGGTTATGAATTACATGTGTTTTCTAAGAATGATTGAATGTTATGTCAAGTGTTGGTTACTTTTTATGTTTATAAAGTGATTGTTGGATACTTGTGTGGAAAAATGCTGACTTGAATATGAATGATAAAATTATGCATGAGGATGTGATTTCTTTATAAGTTTGTTTGAAAAATCATTTGTTTAAATAACTTGTCAAATAAATTCTTAAAATCGGATCTAGAGGTCGAAAAGATTTCCGAGAAAGTTTTTATCCCCAAAAGTTAGTTCATGAATGAGTATGGCATTTGGTAATTGACACCTACCAAATGGACATGTTAGATAAACTTATGTTGATTCAATCTCGAGTATAGGTCGAAAGGACTCGAATGAACGAATTTTATAAATCATGTTTTCTAAACAAATGATACATGAATTATTGGTTTTGATGGTGTTCATAGGTTGAAAGTGTTTCCATCAAACAAATATTAAAACGAATCTTTCATGAAATACACCATGGATTGAAAATCATTTACAAAATATTTGTGCATAATTTCTTATTATTTTACCCAAACAAACTCAAACACTCACACAAGAAAATGCAGACTCCCACACAAGTATGGTTTCGTTTATTTAAATTATGTTTGTTAATTTGCTTTACATGGTAATTAGGTTGTGACACCCACTTACTTTAACCACTACTAATAAAATTATTTTTCACTAAATCCCTTAGGACAATCCTGACTTACCCACCTTTACTACTACGGACGAGTATACTTGCTCGTATGCGCTTTAGTCTAAGGAAAGTAGTCATGTTATAAATTTTTAAACTTGCATCATAAACGACGTATCAAGTTTTTGGTGCTGTTACTAGGGATTTAATGTGTTAAAATATTTTTTTTAATTAAAAAATAATTGGTAGTAGAAGAGTTTTTATAAAAAATGATATAAAAATTAATAAAAAAATGTTTTTTTTGTTTGCAACACAAACCAGAAGATCGGCATGAGCCTGTGGCCAATCGTGTGGTCCATTTGCGTACACCCAGGTCCATCTGGACGATCGGCTGGAAGCCCAGGCCGATCGTCTGGATTTAACTGTAAAAAAAATATTTGTTTTCTTTTTATTTTCTTGCGAACTTATTATTTTCTTTAGTTTCTTTAGTTTAATCTCGTTTTAAGTTTTTGATCGTATGTTTAAAAATTATCGTATGTGTTAGTCTTTTCGTGTCTCTATGTTTTCAATAGCTTGCTAGGAAGTGTTTCTTGAATATTTATGTTTGAATCGTTTTCCTTATTTCTATGTGACCTTTCGTGTTTCTAGATATGATCGTGTTTTTATTTTAAAAGTTTTTCCATATTGAGTTTTTTTTAAATTAAAAATTATTTTGTCGTTTTAAGTCCTAGTAAAAAGTTGTTTCTAAAAGTGTGTTAATTTTTCCTCTTGAAAAGTTCTCTAAATATAAATAAAAAATAAAAAATAAAAAATATAGAAAATTGCGAAAAATCAGCTTGGGTCGAACGACCCAAACCCGCAGTCGAACGACTGTAAATTTTCTAACCCAATTCACTATACCAGGTTGAACGGCTCGGAGACCAGGCCGAACGGCTGGATCTCTATGGCTATTTTTTCATATTTGCTTTGTGTTAGCTCGTGTTTAGTTTGAATATGTTTCATAGTGTTTATTTATCCTAGTTGAATTGATTAAAAGTGTCGTTTTTCTAGTGTTTTGCTTATTACTAACCCTAACACTAACGAAGTTGGTTTATGCTTATTGTTGTTTCATAATTTACGTTTGCTAAAGTAATGGAATCACTAAGTGAGGTTTCTGCGTATCTGAACGAGTTGGAGAGTACGCTTGATGATGAGATTTCTACCATGATGGTAGAAGAGTTGGTAGAAGTGGAAAAGGAAGCTAAAGTAGATGATGCTATGGATATGGTTGTTAATACTAAAGAGAATGATAAGGTTAAGCAAGAGATTGTGGTGTTTACCAAGTCCCTGTATTGTGAGTATGATGAACCGTTCATGAGGTTTTCTACCTCATGTGAAGTGGAAGAAAATGAAGCAATGGATGTGGAACTAAATATGGCCTACTTTGACAACTATATGTCGGAATATTTATTAAATGAACTTGGATATATGAGACTCGATTACGGTGAGTATGGAAGAAAGATGGTTAAAGATATTCGAGTAGGGATTAATTGCTATGATGTTGAAGCCGATTTTGTGTTGGTTGATTATGTGAATGAAGGAGAACATTCCATTGTATTTAGAAGAAGCTTTCTTGAGACTACAAAAATTCAAGTGGATTTTGGATTGGGAGAAATGAAAATTAACATCACTATGCTTGGGGAAAACAAAGATGTTGATGCCTTGTTGGAAAATCTTTGAAGAACATGGTTAAAGTTAATGATGCAAGTGGAGAGCAAGTAATAATGGGAAAGGCAAACCGCCTCAAAAACTATAGAGTGAACAAGCTTACACCACCCGCACCACCAAAGATCAAAGAAATTCCCAAGCCGTCATCAACCCCTTCTCAACCTATTTTTCATCAACTATCACCTCAATAAAAAGAGAAGATTTTAGAGGCTCTAGAAAGAAAGTATCAAGAATTGACGAAGAAGAAACCAATTGTGGAAGTGCTAGAAAATTACATGATGTACCGCAAAAAGTTAGACGAAGTATTGATGGGTAGAGCGAGATTTAAAAACAAAAATCATACGGAGGAAGTTCAGGAAACAAATTTGAAGAATGGCTTGCCCAAAAGATATGTGATCCAGGGAATTTCGCACTTCCCGTACGTGTTAATGGTACAACCAGTTTGAGGGCTTGGCGGACACGGGAGCAAGTGTAAGTGTTCTACCTTACACCCTAGAATTACCGATTATTAAATGGAAACACACGGGTAAAAGTATAACCCAAATATGTAGTATAATATTTTAGGTAAGACCAGGTCGTCCACAGGGATTTGATTATGTTCGTATAATCGCAAGTTTTAAGACAAATCTTAATGATTTTTTCAAATGAGATATGATTGATGATGATTTCAATAATAAAGGAATATGACTACTCGGATAGTTTCATATAATGCCTAAGTCGGTGGAAATATGCTGAAGAGAAGTGCGGCGCACATTCTGGGAAAACCAGCGCTCTTCGTGTCTTTAATGGCTTCATTGATTTTGATGGTAAGTGCGGCACACATTCTTCAATTTCTTGATTTATTTATTTCTTTTATTCTAATTTGTCTTTCGATGAGCATAAACACTTGCATCTTGATCATTTTGAGCACGTGATGTCTTCAAGTGAACCTACACATATTTCATGCTATTAAGTACCAAAAGTTCACAAGAAATAAATAGATATATACAAATAATGCCGCCGAAAATATGTATAATTAAGGCGTTATCAAATCCCCTCTACACTTAGCTATTGCTTGCCCTCAAGCAATCAAAGCGAAAAAACAAGATTCATTTATTGTGGATGTGGAGAAATTATTTTTATACAAGAGTTTACTAGTTTTATAATGTTTTAGGCGTAGACATATAACTAACCACCTCACATAGGAAATGTGTTTTTTTAGATTTACTGACGTCACTCGAATAGGGTTTATATTTATGAAGTCACTCAATTTGCACAGACATAATCTAGATAGCTACCATAGGCTTGTACAAGACACATAAACACGCCCGTTGAGGCGTGAGCACCTAGACAAAATCTCAAAAAGGTAAAATGTGATAATGATGTGGGTGAGTATGATACATAATTTCATGTGCCAAGCCAGAGCCTTATAACAACTTTATAACTTTTCCTTGATTTTTTAGAGAGAAGAGAGGAGAGGAGGAGGGAGTCCTCTACACTTGAATGGAACATAGATAAATCATGGGTTGCCTCCTAAGAAGTGCTTAATTTTTAAGAGAGTCTTTAGCTAGACTCGTACTTCTGAGGTTTAGTTTTTAGGAAAGAAGGGAGTGATTTCTTCCCTTTGGTCACTTTCTTATTCATGGTATAGTTTGAGTCGATGGCCGTTAACAATGAATGTCTTGCTATCTTTTCCATATAGTTCAACATATCCAGATGGATATTGATGTTTTACCACATATGGTCCAAGCCATCTAGATATGAGTTTTAGTTGTTGGAATTTGTACATAGAGTGGAATGACAACACTTTATTTCCTTTTTTGAACTTTTTTCTTACTTTGAGTTTTCTGTCGTGCCAGACTTTGGTTCTTGCCTTGTATAGACGAGAGTTTTCATATGCTTGATGTCCGTAATTCGTTTAACTCGAGTAACTAGAACATTCTTTTCTCACCAGCAGCGATGAGATCTAGATTGCAGTTTTTTAGTGCCCAATATGCACGGTGTTTGATTTCAAATGGTAAATGGCAGTTTTACCATATAAGAGTTTGTAAGGTGTAGTTTTTGTTGTTGTTTTGTAAACGGTTCTGAAAGCCCACAGAGCATCGTTGAGTTTTCTTGACCATACAGTTAGATTATCTTTAACTGTTTTTTCAAGGATTCTTTTAAGGGCTCTGTTAGTATTTTTGACTTGTTCGCTCGTTTGAGGATGATATGATGCAGAGAAACGGTGTGTAACTCCATATATTTTCATGATTTTTTCCATTATTTTATTGCAGAAATGAGTACCTTAGTCGCTTATGAGGGCTTTGGGCATACCGAAACGGCATAAGAGTTTTTCAGGAATGAAATAACAACTCTGGCATCGTTTGTTGGTAAAGCTTGAGCTTCGGCCCATTTGGAAACATAGTCGACTGAGAATAACATGTATTCAAATTTATATGACTTTGGGAATGGTCCCATAAAGTCGATACCCCAGATGTCAAAAACATCACATACTTGAATGCTGTTTAAGGGTATTTCATCACGTTTGGATATATTCCTAGTTTTTTGACATGCTTCGCAAAGGCGAACTAGAGTATGGGCTTCTTTGATGATCGTTTGCCAGTAAAAGCCTGATTCTAAGAATTTTTTAGATGTTGTGTTTGGTCCATAATGTCCACCAGTAGGTTCGTGGTGACATTGATCTAAATTGGTACGCGTTTCTGGTCCTGCGACACAGCGTCTGATCATACCGTCTGTACATACTTTGAAAAGATAGGGATCTTCTAAAAAGTAGTTTTTGAGGTTAGAGAAGAATTTGTTCTTTTGTTGGTATGCCATCCCTTTAGGTATAATATCACCTACCAAATAGTTTGCAAAGTCTGAGAACTATGGTATGTCTTTGGTGGTTATTTCCATAAGAGATAAGTTAAGGGCATTTCATCACGTCGTCACTTATCTCATCCCTTTAGGAAAGTTATCGTTGACATCACTGTCGTCACTTGTCTCATCATTATCAATCCGAGATAAGTGGTCGGTAGCAACAATTTCTGTACCTTTTTTGTCTTTTATTTTGATATCAAATTCTTGCAATAGCAGAATCCAACGTATAAGACATGGTTTAGCATCTTGCTTTTTGAATAGGTGTCTTAAAGCTGAGTGATTAGTATAGACAACAGTTTTGGATAATATCAGATAGGGTTAGAATTTATCAAATGCGAATAATACAGCCATTCGTTCTTTTTCAGTAACAATATATTTTTGCTAAGTTGCATTAAGAGTTTTGCTTGTAAAATAGATGAGGTGAAAGTGTTTACCATCTTTTTTACCTAAGACTGCTCCAACTGCGAATTCACTTGCATCACACATAAGCTCAAATGGAAGGTTCCAATTTGGGATCATGATCACAGGAGTACATGTGAGTTTTTCTTTAAATGAATTTAATGCTTTATGACATTCATCATTGAATTCGAATGGAGTATCTTTTTCAAGCAATTTGATTAAAGGAAGGGCAATTTTCGAGAAGTCTTTAATGAAACATCAATAGAAATCGGTATGTCCCAGAAAACTTCTAATGCCTTTGACATTAGTAGGGGGTGGAAGCTTAGAAATTACGTTGATTTTGGCTTTGTCAACTTCAAGACCAGCAACGGACACTTTGTGTCCAAGCACAATTCCTTCTTTAACCATGAAGTGACATTTTTCTCAGTTAAGGACAAGATTTGCATCCTTGCAACGTTGAAGCATTTTATCGAGGTTATTTAGACAGTTATCGAAGGAGTTTCCAAAGACGAAGAAATCACCCATGAATACTTCCACGGATTCTTTGATCAGGTCATGAAAGATAGCCAACATGCACCTTTGAAAAGTAGCAGGAGCATTACATAAACCGAAAGGCATTCACTTGTAAGCGTATGTTTCGAAAGGGCATGTGAATGTTGTTTTTTCTTGATCAATAAGATCAATCGGGATTTGAAAATATCTAGAAAAACCATCGAGGAAACAGAAATATTTATTTCCTGCAAGTCTTTTCTGGCATTTGTTCCATGAATGGTAAAGGAAAGTGATATTTTACGGTTGCTTCATTAAGTTTACAATAGTCGATGCATACTCGCCAACCCGTAACGGTCCTTGTTGGGACAAGTTCATCTTTTTTGTTTATGACTACTGTAATACCACCTTTCTTGGGTACACAATGGATAGGACTTACCCAAGGGCTATCGACGATTGAATAAATAATACCAGCATCGAGAAGTTTAACGATTTCTTTTTAACGACTTCTTGCATGTTCAGATTTAATCGTCTTTGTTTTTGAACTACTGGCTTTTTATCTTCTAAGAGCTGAATATTATGTTTACAAAAAGACAAACAGATTCTAGGAAATTCTGTTGTTTTCCAAGCAAAGGCTTACTTGTGTCTTTTTAAAACAGAGATGAGCTTACTTTTGTTTTGTTCAGAAAGCTAGGATGATATGATTACAGGAAAAAAAGTAGGTTCTTCCAAGAATACATATTCTAGGTGATCATGAAGAGGTTTTCGTTCAAGATCCGAAGGAGGTTCTTCAAGAGATATCTTGATTTTATAATTGGTGTTAAATATGATCTTTTTGAATGGTATTTTTGCGGTATTAGATTCAGATGCAGAGTTTTCTTCGATATTCATATACATGAATTCATCGAATTCAGCAAAGAGTTTTTCTTCGAGAATAGTTCCTTCGTTGGAATGAAGAATTTCACTTCCTTCGTCGAGAAGAGCATCGAAATCTTCTTCTAAGATTTCATCAATAACATCAATGCTAAAACATGTATCATTGTTTGAATAGGAATGTTTCATCGCAAAATCGATTAAAAATGTCATTCGTTAAGTACTAACTCCAAGATTGAGTTGTTTTTGTTTTACTTGAATTACTACATCAGCAGTATAGAGAAAAGGTCTCCCTAAGATAAGAGGAACTTTACTGTCTTCTTCTATTTCGAGAATAATGAAATCCACAGGAAAGGTGAATCTACCAACTTCAACGAGCATATTTTCAGCAATTCCAATAGGGTGTTGGAATGATCAGTCGGCTAGTCTTACGCTTATTTTACTTGGTTTTAGAGTTTCAAGAGATAATTTCACATATAGTGAATATGGCATGAGATTAATGCTAGCACCAAGGTCGGCTAAAGCATTGCATGAGAAGGCTTTGCTAAAAGTACATGGAATAAGGAAACTTTCAGGGTCTCCGAGTTTAGGTGGAACTTTGTTTCGAATCATAGCATAACTTTCATCGCTTAGGAAAGTAGATAAGATTTGTTCATGCTTTTTCTTATTGCTAACGAGTTCTTTGAAATTTTTTCCATAATTCGGCATTCCTGCTAAGACATCGACAAGAGGTAAATTGATTCGAATGGCTTGAATCAAATCAAGGAATTTACCATATTGGGCTTCCATTTTTTCTTTTCGAAGGCATTGAGGATATGAAATATTTTGATTATATGGTTTAGGTATTTGAGTTTCTTTGATCGCTGCTGAAGTTTGAGATTTTGGTTGGGGTGTAGATTCTTCTTCTTCATCTTCACTATCGAAATTGATAGGATTTTTAAAATAATTTTTGTTGATCATTTAGATTGATGGGTGGGTCATAGGATTTACCACTCCGTGTAAATACAATATTTACATGTTCGTTTTGAGCTTGCGGTGGTGGGTAAGGCTTAGATAAGATACCTTTTGGGTTTGGGTGAGTGTTACTAGGAAGACATCAAGAACGTCAACCATATTGCTTATCAGTAAATCTGTAGAATTTTGCTTCTAGGTTTTGGATCAAGGCTTGATGATTTTTGGTTGTTGTTTCGAGTTTGGTCTTAAGATCCATAAATGCTTCTTTGACAAAAGCATTGGATCGATAGTTGTCTCGATTATAAACGCTTCTTTGACAAAAGCATTGGATCAATTGTTGAGCTTTTATGAAATCACTTAATTGTCTTTGAAGGTCGGGTTTATCATCAGAGTTGGATCGATAGTTGTCTCGATTATAATTGTTTCTTCCGTTTGAACGCAAATTATCGCGATTTGAGTCTCGGTCGCGTTAATCATTGTAAAAATATGGGCGTCAAAAGGTTTGCATTAATTTTGCTTCTGCTTCAGCAGACATGGGTTTGTCATTTTCGTCATGTTCAGGTATCGAGTGATTTAAACGAGATTGCATTTCTTTGTACTAAGCGTCCATTTTCATGGTCCTGGCATGTATTCGTGCCATAATTTTGTCAGTATCAGAGTTACTGCTAATTTCATCGGCGAAAGCTACAGTTTTCTTTAGAGATGATTTTGATTTTTAGTTTTTAGCCCAATTAAGCTTGAGTAAGACTTTGTCTTCGAGGAGTTGATAAGCTTGGTTTGGTTTTTTATAGAGGAAAATACCCCCAGCTACGAAATTAAGAACTTCTTGGGTTATTTCGTTGAGGCCAAGATAAAAGATTTATATGATATTGCCTTTGGTAAGATTGTGACCATGGCAATTTCTGAGCAATTCTTTCATACGAAGCCAAGCATCGGTTAAGGTTTCATTTTCATGTTGGGAAAAGGCTTGGATTTCTCCAAGGAGTCGATCAAAAAGAGCTAGGGGAAAAGAATCAGCTTATAAAGGCTGTTCGAAGTTCATCCTACGTTTTGATGGTTCCTTTATTGAGTTCGTCAAGCCAGGTTTTTGCTTCCCCCGTGAGTAATAGGGGAAACATCATTAGGCGGACGTCTTCATTTTCGGTGTCTCTATATTTAAACATATCACATATTCCGAGAATGTGTTTGTGTGGATCAGTTTTAAATATACCATCAAATTGGTTTCCTTTGACGAGGCTCAAGTGGTTACCTTTAATGGCGAATTTATTTGTAGTTTCAGGAATGGTGAATGCGGAACCGAGAGTCAGAGCGACAACACGGTCGAAAACCCACATGGGTTCATCATCCATTGGGTTGTAATTTTCAAGAATATCAAGAAAGTGACAAAAATAGTTGATGTCAAGAATGGGTAGGTAGACAATTCTTGGTTGTGCGGGTCGTTCGTCCCTTTGTTCGAATGGGACTCTCTTGTTTCATTAACGAAGTCTACGATTCAGGGTTCGTTCAGGTTCAGATAACGGTTCGACAAGTTCGGAGTTGGAAGAATGTGTATGCATCCAAGGTGAACTATTGGATGTTTAAGAGAATGTTTTTAGGAAAAAATGTTTGACTGCAGAAAGTGTAGCGCACTTGCCGCAATGAGGGTTACAGCAAGCAAGCAGATTGGTTTTTAGGAGAAAAAGTGATTGATTTTGTTTTAAAAGATAAGAGATGAACATTTTAAAACCCCCGACAATGGCGCCAAAAACTTTGATGTGTTTTAAAAGCTTTAAATTTATACGACTAGAATTACCGATTATTAAATGGAAACACACGGGTAAAAATATAACCCACGTATGTAGTATAATATTTTAGGTAAGAACAGGTCGTCCCCAGGGATTTGACTATGTTTCATATAATCGCAAGTTTTAAGACAAATCGTAATTACTTTTTCAGATGAGATATGATTGATGATGATTTCAATAATAAAGGAATATGACTACTCGGATAGTTTTATATAATGCCTAAGCAATGGTAATGATTACGATCTTCGATTTTAGGACTTAACTTATAAAAAGGTTTTTTTGTCAATTTTTTTTTTCACAAATCAACTTGTTTTAACTTAAGACTTATATTAGTTAACTTAATCAGATGTGTCACGCAAATAATCAAGTTACTATTATGTCAAATCTATTTTTTTATCAAATAATGTAAGCAGATTTCTCCAACCAAACGATAAAGACCATAGACAAATCTTTAAAACAATATAGCACACAACGGGTCTTTTGACCTATACTGTTATGTGTATACAATCAAAGTTGATTACCAAAGTTGATAAGATTAGACAAGATAAGATTTCAACACAAGCTTAAGATTAATAAGATCTTAATAACACCAAATACTTATTTATTATATTAACATCATTGAGTAAACATAAGGAACTTAGCCACTCATGGCTATGGTGTTCATAACAAAGCGTTATCACACCCTTTATATGAATCTATGATTTGGTAATCCTCGTCCTTATCATTCCAATCTTACCATGGCAACAACACTCAAGCTAAGGTGATGGGGGAAGTGAGAAAAGTTAGGATTCAAATCGGATATCAAGCTTATCTCGCGGACTTCTTAGTTTTGGACATTCCGGTTGATAAAGAATTGCCATTGTTACTTGGTTGTCCGTTCCTTAGAACATGTGGAGATATGATAAACATAGGGCATGGAACAATGACTATTTATGTTGGGGTCATCAAACACATTTATTACCCACAACCAAGGACTAAAGGATATTTGGAAAATTTTGAGAGTGATGAAAGTAAAGATTGGATGAGTTGCTTTGAAGTGGGACGAGATAAAGATGGGAATCCACAATATGGCCCATTTGAACCATCAGTTTTGGATATTGAAGACGAGATGGAAAGAGCCCTTGTAATGAAAGCTTATTTCAATCCATTTAAAAATATAATTGTTTTTAAGAAGCTCATCGGTTTTCTTGGTTCACTACCGGTTGCACTCAATAACAATGATTGGGGATCTGAAGGTTATGGGGCATACAAGAAGATTGAAGGAGATGGAGCATGGCATGCTAAATTTGAAGTTACCATCTCAAGCGAGAGAAAGTTCACAAGAAGTTTCAAGACGAAAGAGACAAAGAGAAAACTTTTGGGCAAATTAACGTCTGATGACATTCTCAATTTTGATAATTTTCTCGATTGAAGATCGACAAGTCAAGACAACTTGAAGCAAGAAATAAAGGACCTACTTGTGCTAAAGATCGGTCTTTTCCTTTCAAATTATGCATCTCTTTAAAACAATTTCCTTTTAGTTTTTGGGATTTATTTTGTTTGGTTACCGTTTTGTATTTGGTTTGATTTCTAGTTGGTTATAATGCTTTGGTTTTTAGGAATATTTATCTAGTTATGCATTTTCTTATCTATCTAGTTGTTGGTATGATGTTTAGTAATATTGATTGTTCTTTAATGCGTAGAAGTAATATTAGACCGAATTTCAGGTCGTGAGTGTCATGTTGCGTGTAATGTTTTATGAAAACCAAAACCGACTTTACATCAATGTGATAAGTGTAAAATACACATATCCATTTATTCTTTAAATAACCCAATTAAACCCAAAACACAGTGAAAAATGACAAAAATATACTTGTTTCTGTGTTCTGTGTGTGCAGGTACGGATATATCAGAAATCACAAGAAAACCATCAAAAACAAGCAAGCTAAGACACGAGAACGGAAATTTGAACAAAAGCCAGAAGCAAAGCTAGGAAAAGTCAAACCCTCAGTCAAAGTGGTCAAATCATGGTCAACAAAAGTCAACAAGACCCAAAATATTCCATTTAAGCCCCTCAACTTTCAGAAAAATCCATAAATGGTCCCTAAGCCTAATTGGGCCTCACCCGGATCCTTAAGCCCAAAACCATAGCCCAACTCTCTTTTTATAAACTCCAGGGACCAAACTTGCATATTTCCAAAGCCTTTTATAACTAAAAAGGGAGAAAAGAAAGAGAGGGACCGAAATTGCAATGTGCTCAAAGTTTAAAAGTTATTAACCCGTTTTCAGTTGTAAAAAGGCGCCAAGAAGCTTTTTACTATTCATCTCCTTCTCCATTTCACCTAGCAGTCAAAACAAGGGGCAAACAAAAATTGAGGGATAAAATGGACTATTCAAGTGGTCGTATACATGGTGGCAAGGTCAAATCAGTAAATCCAAGGCAATTCATTAGCTCTCTCAAGCTTGATAGCCACGTGGACATAGAGAAAGCACAAAGAAATTTGGGTTTTTACACTAAAACAACACTCAAAGAAAGCACAAGCTGTCACAATCAAAGAATGACAGCTTGGCAATCCTCAAGTGTCCACAAATGATCCAACGGCTATTAATCATGATCCAATGATTAAGAGATTCAAAATAAATTGGAATGAGATTGAAGGATTGGAGTGCAAGGCAAAGAGAGACTTAGAGCTTCACTGCAGCCTATAAATAGAGCCTCACTCTTCACACACACACGTAGCCTTAGAATTTAGTTTTAGCTTAATGTTCAATTCCTAGCTTAATTTTGTTTTAAAATCTTGTAACTTTTCTTTTAAGTATTATAAGCAAACTTTTTATTAATGAAATTCAGTTGTTTTTAATCTCTCAAAATCTCTTTAATTCATAAGCTCTCATTTTTCTTATTTGATATTAAGCTAAAGCTCAATAAGCCCTCATAAGCTCAAAATTAGCTCTAATAAGTCTATAAGCTTATTATGGAGCTCAACTCACCTTAATCATACTTTAAACCTGTAAAATTAGCTTAAAATTTCTATTACTTTGGATTTGTGAGCTTATGGAAGGTGGATCTAAAATGGAAGGATCCTCATGGACTAATACCCTAGCTTATTAATAAGCTAGGGAGCTTGTAGGGTGCCTCTCTGTGGTACCTCTTTGTTTAGCTTTGAGGATAAAGTGAAGTCTCACTTTAAAGTTTTGATTTCGTTCATTTTCTATTCTAGCTTAATTTTCAAATTATATGCTTGCTTATTGTTATGCTTATTACAGTTGCATTAATAGGTGCTTAAAATTTCCTTTTAACTAGCTTAATATTATGAATTGTTTATCTGGTTTTGATTTTCTTGTTTAGATTACATAGGTCTTTCATAGAATTGTCTTAAAAACCTTATAAAACGAAATTAGTTGAAATAAGTTTAAATCTTAGGATTTTTGCTTAATCAGTTGTTATTTCATGTTAGTTGGGTTGTTATAAGACTAAGATCATCTGGTAGTTAGTGCTTGTTTATTAGGAGTTGCAATTTAGCTTTAAAACCTTTTCTGATCAAAATGGTAAAAGGGTGTTTGGGTTAGTGTTATTTGACCATAAAAAGTCAAAATAACTTAGTACTTTCACTTTTGATAATTAGATGTTCATTATTGATTAAGTTTTAAGTAGATTTGCAGCAAGAGTTTAAGTTTTTAATTCATCTTATGGCCTAATTAGTTGTTCCTGCACCAGGGCATTTTCCCTTATACCTTAAGCTTGTGAAAATTTGATCTAAGCCCTCCAAGGCTTAGATCTTGCTTGCATCTAATTTTTGCACTCAATTGGAGTGTATCTTAGTGCAGGATCACCTCATAGGTAACCTGCACTATAGCTTTGCACTTGTGCAAAGTGCATCAGTACTAACAAAAAGTTAGTACTGCTGTCACTTTTAGCTTAGATTTTAGCTAGGTAATCTAGGATTAGTTCTCTAAGGTTAGAGTAGGATTAAGATTAGGTATAGCTTAATTCATTTTAAGACTTATTTTTAGTTTCCAAGCTTATTTACTGTAGAACATTTGCTTTTAAAATTCAACTAAGAAAACCAAAAGCCCAAAGACAGTAGTTAATAGTTGATAGCTTTTGAATTTGATTTCTAGCTTGCAGTAGTAGGTTTTATTGTTTAAATTAGTAGCTATTAAGTAGTTTGTCAAGTTTGCAAAAGCTCATTTGCTGTATTAGCTTTTTGAGCAATTGAGCTTGTTAAGTTTTTGTAGCTTATGGCTTATTTCCTGAGTATGCTACTTTCATCATCATTTTCAGTTGTTCTCTAGTGTTTTAAGCTCAAATTTCTTTTCATAGATAGATTAAGCACATCACTAGCTTTCCAAAACTTCTTTTGTTTCTAAAATTGAGCTTAATATAGCTGTTTTAGTAAAAATAAGCCCAAAACCCCACTTTCTGTGACAGCTTATTGATAAGCTGTTTTTGAGCTTATTAGTTAGTTTCAGCTTATGTCCCCTTTATTAAAGTTGCTTAATTTTGTGTCCTATTTAAGTCCTAGTATTTAGTTTTGCATAAAGTTCAAAATAAAAAAAAGTGCAAAAAGGTGTTGCCCACATCGAACAACGACCTCTATTATAGGGCCCAATGTAGTAACCCTGTTTGCTTCAATAGCAATCCTTCCATATCACGCACAATTTAATACTAGTACACGATTTAATTTCCCTTTTCAATAATAAGCCGTAGCTATATAAGCTCTTTTGAGGGCTTATTTGTTTAGCAATTTGGTTTTTCTTATTTTTCTTGTGTTCCTGCTAGTGTTTAAGATTTACCCTGAATTTTTTAGATTTTTCTAGCTTAAATTTTATTTTTATCATTTCAAAAGTAAAATTCACTTAAAAAAAACATAAAAATAGAAAAAGTTCAGAGACAAAATACAAAAAATATAGTTTTATTTTATATAAATAGCTTAAAGTTTTTACATTCAGTAAAAATCTTTTCAACCTCTTTTAGATTTTAATTTTCATTTTGAGCTTTTAATTTTAATTTTATAAATAGGGAAATTTTTTATAAATAGTTAAAAATAGTTTCTTTGCTATTATAATATTTTAGCTTTTCTAAGCTTAAAAATTATTTTTCCCAAATTTTTTAGTACTTAAATTTGCGGGGGGGATCATTTTTTTTTTTTTTTTTAGATTAAATTAGTCTTTAATTCCATAAAAATAATTCAAAAATATTTCAAAAAATGTTTTTCTTTTTATTAAAATTTTCTTTTGTCCTTTCTTAGGTTTTGAAAATTTAGTTACAATTTTTAGGGGTAAAATTTAGTTTATTTGCTTATTTGTCGCGTTTTTATTGGTTTCCGTAATTTGTTAAGTGCTTTAATTATTTTTAATTGCTTGTTTTCAATTAGTAGTTATTAGAAAACCACCAATCATCTTCGAAACCTATTCAAATCATGTATTCAATTTTCAAGCAAGGTTTCAATTTCTCAATTCATTGGGAAATACAGACCCGGGAAAATCATAACTTCCCGGTAAACATTCGTTATATTATTTTTAATATATATATATACTTTAAAGAGTGAATTTCTATTAGGGATTTTCTTAATTGCTCTTGCTGAAATATTATTATATTTTTTGTATATTTTATTACCGTATTCACCTTTGCACCTCCGTGCAATCATCGATGAGAAAACATGCTCTTTAAAACGTCAACTAAAGTGGAGAATTATAGGTTATGAAAATTTAATGTCGGACCGCAAGTTCCATGTTTTTTATAATTGCACAGATGCAAATCATCACAAAGTGTAAATGACTTTGTCCCTAAGTTAATGATACTATAGCTCGACAGTTTGAATGCAATATAAATATTGCCACATTGTAGTGATGATGTTTCAACCCTAAATCATTCCAATTCTGACCTTGTCTATAAATTCAGTTTTGTTTACTCCGTGACAACGCAAGTGTGAGTAATCACACGGTGATGGGATGTCAATCCCAAATAGATCTATTTATTAACATTTCGCCGCTGACACCAGTAATTGACAGTTCATGTAATAGGCATAGTGGGTTATGTTACTTAGGCAAAACCACGTTAATCATGATAAACATTATACACTTTGCATCTATTTGTAAAACAATGCATGTTTCTCACCCCAAAAGTTTTAAATCATTGATAAGTAAAACATGGGGTTATGAACTCACCTTAGTAAGTAGTCCTCTATGAAAGGTAATATACCCAAGTATGACAAATGAATCACACTGTCAAATACCTAAGTAAATACGGCCAGTCTTAGTCTACAAGTTTAGGCCAACGATTTCGTGTATAAACTACAATAATTTGCTAGTTTTATAATATACTATTACCAATCAGTGTGTGTGTTGTACTTGTTTATTGTATTGTTTTCATCGTTTGATATTGGAGATGTACGACTATATACTTTTAATTTACAAGGTGTTTAAGTATTGATAATAAATACACCTATTTATTATTCGCATGACTTTAGTTATTTAAGTACCCGTATTATACCACGACTAGTCCTATACCATGTGTGTTCATTTAAATCACTTAATTATATAAGATACCCTTAGGTTTTCATTAGTGGAAAAAACAGTCCCTATACTTAAATAGCCGAATATTTACCGTTTACACCCCTAAGTTTCCATGTTACTACGTTTACTCCCTCTATTTTATAAAAATTACATTTTAGGTTCTTATGAGTTCCAAACAGTCCCTTAAGTTCAGAATTGTCAAAAATAGTATTATTAATACACTAGCAGTATTAACAATATGAGTACTAACTCTATTAGCAGTACTAACTTCTGCTAGCAGTACTAACTCTTAAGCCTGGCAGTATTAACTTCTAACTTAGCTCGTATCATACAACCCATCAGTGAGTTAACAATTTTCGTTTTAGAAGTTATGTTTGAGCTCGTGTTTGGACACAAGTCGCTGGCTTTGGTATTGCTAAACCTTATTTCCGACATATTCTTAAAACCCTAGTTCGCTGATTATATAGTGTACACATCTTTATTGAGCAAGACGAAGTTGTTAAGTATGCGTAATGTTATGTGACTGAAAGTGTTTTCCGTTTCCAAAAAGAGTTATCAAACCTCTCGGCTAAATATTTTACGTGTGCATGTCATGTTATATACATTCATGACTTATACACAGATCTTTGTTACTGTGCCTTATTGGCTTTTGGTTCACCCACACAGTCTATGTATGTTGTATATTTTAAGTCTTGGACATGGGTTGTGTCATGTTAGGAACGACCAATGTTTAGTTGGTTAACAATATTATCGTGCCTTTTCACACATGATGAAACATGAAACTTAAGGTTATGAAATAAGCTAGACACTTACTATGCGGTCCTAGCTTCTTAAAGGGTAGTGTCGTGTGGTGTAGGTAATAAAACCCGAATAGTTTTAGGCCCTAAAGTCCTAGCTTAAACCGAAATTCCTTGTTTCAAACCCTTTAAAGTGTAACTCTAGTTATAGATCACAGGCTATACTTAGAATCCTTTGTTTGTGAGTTGTGGTGTCGTGTTTGTGCAAGTTGTGTCTCGGCTGTGGTATGACAGAAAGCAAGGACAAAGATTATTTTGCTAAAAGTGTTGTTAAAATGTGTCAGTGTGTAAACACTTTTAGTTTGGTGAGTCTTCCTTATTTTTGAGAAAAATATCTCTATACCACTTCCTAAAACTATGTCTTCTTTGCTAGAGAGGAGTAGTAGTTTAAGTACATGCTTAGGTGGTTTTTAGGGAAGTTCAAGCTTGTTTAAGTACAAGTATTAATGAATTTGGTGATGTACAAGATTATGCAAGATTTGTTAGGTTATATGTGTGGGTGTCGAGTTGGACTAAAGGAGAGAAGAAAACACAAGATACAAATCTTGTATAAGATTTGTTAAGTACATTGCCTTAGTTAATCCTATGTTGTACAAGATTTAGCCAAGATTTGTGTGTATTACCCAATGGTCCTTGTGCCATGTGAAATGAAAGAAAAACAAGGCAAAGTGTGCTAGTGTTTAAGTTTTCCTTAACCTTAAACTAACTATGGTATGCTATGGGTTAAGGCTACATGTTGTAAGGGCATGTAAGTGATTTTTGCTCCTTCCCACACCATTGGACGCCTAGGATTTGAGTTAGGGTACACATGATTAGACAATGTTTAGATATATGAGCTTCTATTTACTTAAGTTGGTTAATACTAAAAAGTATTATATAATGTTTGCCTTATGTTTGTGTTATGTTTAATCATAATCGGCCCCTATAGGCTTAATGATATAAAAATTGTACAGTTTTTGTGTTTAGATTTAAAAGTGAGGTTATTGGTCTTGAGTCTAGAATGTCTTGGTATTTCCGGGTTTGCTAAATGTATTTTATTGTGAAACGTTAGAGTTTAGTAACCAATAAAATAAAATATGAAAGGTTATAATTTATATTCTTAATAATCATATACACTTGCTTGATGTAAACTTTAACTTGTTTGGTGTCCGTTTACATGGGATGATGATTTTTAGTTTACGCGATTTAACTATAAGAAAATAATTAAAAGTGGACGCGTAAAACCTAAAAATAAATAATAGAATTGATGAAGTCACAAAATGACCTGAAAATGTGAAATGTTACAGTCTCAATCGTTTTGAGAGCCTTTTCCTCAAGCTCAGGTGCAATCACTTGATGAAGGTAGGTGTTTAGTGAGGATGCGAATACTTATTTTGAAATTGACTTCGCGTTTCCCATGTGAACTCAGGAACTCTCTTTGAGTTCATCAAACCTTGACAATTAGGATATATGCTTTGCTTCAACCGTCGTTGACTTCTTGACTCCATGACTCTATACTCGGTTTTCATAAATACAGGCTGTATCCACATGGAGTCTTCCACAGAAGGGCTAATGTTCGTATGAATAAACATTTCTTTGATGGATAATACATGAAAATGTATAGTGACATTCTGCTCAACTCTTTTGAGGAAGCTCAAGCTTATAAGCATCGGTTCTAATCTTTTCCAGAACTTGAAAGGTTACAACATTTCTATGGGGTTTAACTTCCCATGTTTGCCAAAACGTACGACCCCTTTCAAGGTGGAAACTGTGAGATAACTCTATCCCCAACTGGAACTCCATTCGTCTTACGCTTTAAGTCGGCGTATAATCTCTTTGTCGGTCACGAGCGGCTTGCATTCTTTGCTTGATCTGAATGACCTTCTCAGTTGTCTCTTAGACCATTTCTAGACCGGTAAGTTGAACTTGCCCGACCTCGACCCAACAAACAGGTGAACGACACTTTCGACCATAAAGTGCCTCGAAAGGTGCAGCCTTGATGTGTAATTAGAGTGATAATTGTTGTTGTATGAAACATCAACTAGTGGCAAATGTCTTCCCAACCATTTCCAAGTCGATACATACAAGCACGTAGCATATCCTCAGAGAGTTTGGATATGTTCTCTCGCTTTGCCATCAGCTACGATGGTAGCTAGTACTCATATCCGAGTTAGTTACCAAAGCCTGTCTTAAGAGAACCTTCAGATATTTGTTGCGAATCTTTAGGGTCACGATCAAAAATATGTTCGAGACAGGTATTCATGGCCTCGTGGACTACCTACCTTCAGGTTAATTCTCGCCAATTTCTCCATGGAAATCAGTCTCTCTCATTGGAAAGTATAAGAATGCAGACTTAGTAAGTTCGGGCAACATCACCCAAATTGTGTTCTTTTCCTTGAGATATATTAGTGAAGCTTGTAACAAATGTCCATGGTGATTAAATCTCACTTCCATTGGTGGTATACGGGTTAATAAAAAACCCGTTGGCCTTTGGTGTTCGGCCTTGACCTTAACACATGTCAAACATTTGCTAACATAGGTGGCGATGTTGGCTTTCATATTGGGCCACCAATATAGCTTCTTCATGTCTTGGTACATCTTGTCAGAACCCGGATGGATGAAGTATTTTGATTTGTGGGACTCGTGCATGATCACAATCCTCGAGTCACCATAACATGGCAACCAACTCCTGCCATTTAAGCATAGGGTTTCGTCGGTGTGGGGTTCTAACTTTTCTTTCGGTATATCCTTCATGATAAAACCTCCTACATCTTCGTTCTTGAGATTCTCTGGTTTCTGTGCTTCGGTCTGAGCATTTAAGATTTGTTTAGGAAGATCCAAACCAATAGTCATGACTAAGGCTTAAACCCGTAATGGCTTAATCTGTTCTTTACGGTTTTAAGGCATCGGCCACTATGTTTGCTTTCCCTGGGTGATAACGAATTTCACAATCATAATCACTGAGCAACTCTAACCAACGACGTTGCCTCATGTTCAGCTCCTTTTTGTCAAGTATGTGTTGTAAACTATTATGATCCGTGAACACCGTACGCTTGGTTCCCTACAAGTAGTGTCTCCAAATCTTTAGATCAAACACCACTGGACCAAGTTCCAAATCATGAGTAGTATAATGTTTCTCATGAATCTTCAACTACTGTCGTGATGCGTAAGCAATCACCTTCTTGTTTTGCATCAACACCGCACCCAATCCTTTATGCGACGCATCGCAATAAACAAGGAAGTTCTCAGCTCCTTGAGGGAGAGCTAAGATAGGTGTGCTACACAACTTATTCTTTAATGTAAGAAAAGCTGCTTCT
>BQNB010007784.1:71599-92318 GCA_026074375.1 Tanacetum coccineum | reverse complement strand
TACCAGTAATAAGTCGTTCCCAGCTTGCCGTGTGAAGAGTGTTGGATCAACTGCATCTTTGGAGAAATGTTGTGAGATTAGGAAGCTTGACAGCATGTCGTACCATGCATGTGGTGCTTGTTTGAGACCGTAGAGGGTCTTTTTGAGCTTGTACACATGCGAAGGGCTGTCCTGATCAACAAATCCTTCTGGTTGAGAAACGTAGACCTCTTCTTTGCGCTTGCCATTTAAGAAAGTCATTTTGACATCCATTTGGTAGATCTTTATATTCTTATGAGCGGCATTTGCGATGAAGATGCGGATGGCCTCTATTCAAGAAACCGGTGCAAATGATTCCTCAAAATCGATTCCCTCTTCTTGTTTGAATCCTTGAGCAACTAGTCTAGCCTTATTTTTTAGTACCCCGCCAAATTCATCCGTCTTGACCTTATAAATCTATTTTAGTTTGATCAATAACACTTTATCTGGACACGACATCAATTCCCAAACCTCTAGTCTTTGAAATTCATGAATTTCTTCTTACATTGCATCGATCCATGATGGTTCGGTCATTGCTTGTTTGAAGTTCTTTAGTTCTACAGAAGTTAAGAAGGCATCAAAATAACACCACATAGCGTCAGTCTGAAGTTGCTTTCTAGTGGAGACAGAGCGAGAAGGATCTCCGATTACATTTGCTATTGGATGATCCTTCGTCCATCTACCAAGTAATTCAAATGGAGTGTGGGTAGGTCTCATATTAGATGACGATCCTTGAGAAGTCGAGCCTTCATTAAGAGATTCATGAAGTGGATCATCATGAAAATGTGATGTTTTTGGTGATTCTTCAAAACCTTGAGACATATAATTATGAAGTGGATCATCATGAAAATGTGATGTTGATGGGATACTTGTTGATGGAGCATATTGGTCAATTGACGTAGATACAGGTGAATCTGCTAAATCAACAACTCTTGGTGCATTAGCTACTGGAACAGGAGAGACAACAATCGTTGGAGGATTAAAGTATTCATTAAACATAGGTTGGAACAAACGATCCCAATCAACTCTTTGTGATGGATTACAAGGTTGTTGAGGAATAAAGTTTGTAACGAGTCCTAAACTGGATGTTGCAGGAGTCATTAATTGAAGCCCGGGTCCTAAACCGAATTGTTCAAAAGCCATTGACGTCAGCTCATCAAAATCGACATGGACAGTTTCAATGATTTTTCTGGTACGTCGGTTGTAGATACGGTAAGCTTTCCTCTTGGGTGCTTATCCAATGAAAATACCTATATCAGATTTAGCTTGAAGTTTGCCCAAAGTCTAACTAGCATTGTTTGGGATAGAAAGTGCACCATACTTAAAGGTAAGATAGATTGGGTTTTTCTAACATGTAAGAGCTCATAAGAGTTTTTCCATGGCGGAAGTCGTATAAGGATCATTTTTTGGTGTAACATGCGGTAGCGACTGCCTCTGCCCATAGAAATAAAGGAGCTTTTGCGTAGATTAACATTGTGTGAGCGGCTTCAACAAGAGTACGATTTCGCCTTTCAACAACACCATTTTTTTGTGGAGATCGCGCAACTGATGTTTCATAAGAGATACCGACACTTCATAAATAGTTCGCAGAGTTGATAACAACCTCTGGTTCGATTATCTGTACGAATGTTCCTGACAGTTGCATTCAATCTGACTTGTATCATTTTCAGAAACTTGATTATGAAATCAGGAGCTTCATCATTTGATGCTAGAAACTTCACCCATATGAACCGAGAGTAATCATCCATAATGAAGAGGATGTACTTTTTCCCATTTACACTTGAAACACGCATAGACCCACAAAGATCCATGTGCAGAAGATATAGTTTTTCCTGATTAGTGTCTTCAGATTTAGGTTTATGTTGATGTTTCTGATTTTGCCATTGCACATGCCGAAAAAGGATGCATCCTTTTTCAAATTTTAATTTGGGAAGACCTCGTACAAGACCATTTTTAGCCAAATGATTAATAGCACCAAAGTTCAAATGTAACAATCGTCGGTGCCATAACCAAGATTTGGTCTTTGAGGATTTGGACAAAAGACAAGTTGTAGAAGACGTCATCATATCCCCAATTGACAATGTATAAAGGTAGGTTTCTTGAGATCCTGAGAGTAAATCAACACCTTCCAGATTTCAAACAAAACGTGTATGTTTTCTGAAGGCTACTTCAAGATCCGAGTCACAGAATTGACCAACGGAGAATAGATTGTGTCATAGTCCTTCCATATAATAAACCCTTGAAATTGTGACATTTGCTATCTAAAAATCACCATACCTCATAATCTTTGTATAACATCCCCATTTTGACAAATATAGCAGCGGAAGCTAATCTGGGGTATTATTTCATAGTACAACAGTCATAATCATAGAAAACGACTTGTAAAGAGACGTTTTTGTAAAATTTAGTTATCATTCATTTATTCATCAGAGTTTTACAAGAAGAGCGATCCCAAAATCTAGAAACGTAATATAACACCCCGTGTTTTCAAGTCATTTGCGACGTCAATAAATCTACTATTTTTTTATACGCGTTTGCTTTTAATTTCATGTATTAAGTAAAACCGCGTAAGCTAAAAATGATCGTTCAATGTAAACGGGCATCAAACAATTAAACGTTTACATCAAGCAAGTATTAAATAATTATTTTGGAGAATAATTATGGTCTTTGTTGATTTTATTTTTATCGGTTACGCAAAGTGTTTACGTTTCGCGATAAATTAAGTTTAGGTGTAACACCCCCAAATTGGGTCGCAGCGGAATAAGGGTCCGGGGCGTGTTACTTCAAGATCAATAGCACAAGATATATAAGAACGACACAAAAAGTCGTTTTAAAACTGATACATTGGATTTAATTGAAAGACTTAATACAAAAGCATATAGCTTTACTTGTCCTTGTTGTATATTACAAATGTTGCCTCATACATCTTCCCAAAATATGATTGCAGCTAACTCTTTAAGACGTGCAATCCAAAATGAACCCAATGCATCCCTGAACCATGCCTATTGATCTCCTGAAAACATTGCTTAAAAACGTCAACAAAATTGTTGGTGAATTCATAGGTTTGATAAATCATAATATGCAGGACCGCAAGACTTTTTAGTGATAATGCAACACATGCAGATCTCACAAAACTAGATTACATTTACACTAAGCTCATGACACTGAAGCTCGACGATCTTTCTTGCAATTAAACTATATATTGCAATTTCTGCCCGAATAGATGTTCAACCCGAAAACATCCCCAAATTCGACATGCTATAACGTTCGTTCTCGGTGATAGCTAGTCACCCGAACGGGGAGGTCGTTTCCCGAATAGATCTATTAAATAACATTCGCGCTCACATAATGTAATTCCCAACTACAACTATGCAATTGACAGTTCATGATAAAGGGGCTCAACTTGGGTTATCGCTACTTAGGCAACATGTAATCAATACTTGCGTCCAATTTATAAAACAAAGCATGTTTCCACCCCATAATTATAAATCATTGAAATCGTAAAAATGTGGGGCTATGAACTCACCTTGAGTTCAGATAATCCAAATATCGCAGATAAAGCGTCACGTAAAAGATCAAATGCAACCTAAATTATCATAGGTCGTATAAGCACCGAGTACTTGAATATAATCTTATAGTTGTTACATCGTACTATCGTTCGGGCTATCATAATTTAAGAGGTCATGACATGACGTTCGAGGAGTTAGGACACTTTAAATCGTAAATCCAACAACTCGTCGATACGCCATCCGAAGAGGCCTCATTATGAAACTCCCTAGTAATATAGTACTTTGATAACCACATAATGTTCTATATAGCTCAATCACCAACTAATGGTTTTGGTAAAATGGTGTTTAATAAGTTAAAACGTTTATAATTACCGTTTTAGTAAAACTAGCATAACTTTTGCGTTTTAAGCCCGATTTTGACGTTTCTTATGCCCATTTCGTTGTAAGACGGAGTCTATTTTCACTATTTGGTTTTAATTCTTTTGAGTGATCAAAATATTACATTTTCAAGTTTTTGATATTCTGCGATGAATAGTGTTTTTACTGTTCATGACAGCTCCTTACTCGTTTTAGGGTTTTAATTAGCGTAAACTTGTAATCGTAATAACTTATTCGTTTTAATCCCGATTTTAGTGATTCCTTCGAGTACGTCTTTGTTATTAAAAGATGTATTATATTTTACAAAGTTGGGTCCGCTGATGAATAGTACTTTTACTGTTCATAGTTTATAAAATTACTTTTATAAACTTTAATTATCGAAAATGTCGTAGTTTATTTATTATAGATCCGTTTTTAGCGATTCTTTCGAGTACGATCTCGTAATTAAAAGTTATATCCTATTTTTGATGTTTTAAAAACTGAAGTTGCTGTAATGAATAGTGTTTTTATAAAAATAGTTTTATAAAAGTATTTCTCGTTGTAAACTCGTAATTAACGTATCTTTTTCGTTGTAAATCGGTTTTTCGAGTTTCTTATCATTTTGGAATCGTCATGAGGCGTATTATTTTCATATTAGGCTCTACCTACTGTATGAAACACGAAATAAAAACCCTTTTATTATCCAAGTGTATTGATTTATAAAAAGTTTGTTTTATTAACTTTATAAACCCTTATTTATAACTAAACATGTTTATACTTAAACAACATGTTATTGATTCGTCCAAACTATACCTTATAATATATAATAAAATATAAAATATATAGTAAGAATAGTCTGAAAGCAGAATCAATAAAACCGAGAAGTAGTATAGAGTGTTCCCGGGTCGTTTATCCCCAACGAGGCTGGAATGAAAAATCGATACAATCGAAGTTTTGGGTTTGAATGAAGGAATTGATTTGGGAGATTGAAAAAGTCAAATTAAACAATGACAAACTAAAACGTTTAAGAAAATCATAGATTATTACGAAATTTTAAACTGAAAAACGGAAAGCACATAAAATCCCGGAACAAGGGGGGGGAAGGAAAAAACCTAAATTCTTTAAAAATAACCCTACGAAGAAATTTTTCACTTCTAAACTACTCTTGGGACAAATAACGAAGAATTGAAAAAAGGACTAGGACCCGAAAACGGAGTTCGTTTGACCAAAAACGAGTCAAATACAAGATCCCGTACCGGAAACGTTCTTTAAAAAGTGCCAAAGTGTAAAAAAATGACCTAGAAAATTTGTATATTTTTCCTACAAACTAGAGGATAAGAAATTTTCTAAAAAAGCAAAATATTTTTTTTTGATAATTTTTGTGTTTCTTTATGAATTAAATAAAACTTTTAACGAAATTAATAATAAAAAATATTAAATGGTTATGAAAAATTCTGAAAAATTTACAAAAAATACTAGACACTATGAGTAATCTACGAAAATACAAGAAAAGGAAAAAAAAAATAATAAAAAACAAAAAAAAAAAAAAAAAATAAAAAAAAAAAAAAAAAAAAAAAAAAAAAAAAAAAAAAAAAAAAAAATAAAAAAAAAATAAAAAAAAAAAAAAAAAAAGAAAATAAAAAAAACTAAAAAATAAAAAAAAAAAAAAAAAAAAAAAAAAAAAAAAAAAAAAAAAAAAAAAAAAAAAAAAATAAAAAAAAAAAAAATAAAAAAAAAAAAAAAAAAAATAAAAAACAAAAAAAAAAAAAAAAAAAAAAAAAAAAAAAAAACAAAAAAAAAAAAAAAAAAAAAAAAAGAAAAAAAAAAAAAAAAAAAAAAAAAAAAAAAAAAAAAAAAAAAAAAAAAAAAAAAATAAAAAAAAAAAAATAAAAAAAAAAAAAAAAAAAAAAAAAAAAATAAAATAAAAAAAAAAAAAAAAAAATCGAAATTGGCTTAAGGAATAGCCCCGAATAAGCTTGTCACAGCTTATAAGCTTAAATGGCTAAATGTGTTTAAAATACACAAGCCCTTGATTCTTTAACGAAAAAAGACAAGGGCTGCAGTGGTATTAGAGTGTGTGTCGTAAAAGGGGATGTAACGCTGGTCCGGGTTCGGAGTTCTTTGCTCACCCGGGCAGAGTGTCTTCCCCCTTTTTTTTTTTTTGAAAAATCAAAGAAGCAAAGTAGTTAAAGCCGTGGGGCCTTAACAACTTTGTCTGCTACAATTTTTGAGATAAGCCCTTAAATAAAGCTTAAAAAATAAGCTTAAAGTTGGTGTGAGCGTTTACATGGTTAAGAAGCAAGCGAAAAATGCTATCTTTTTTGGACTTAGAAAACCCCCACACACAACAACACCCCCTTCGGGCGTTTTAAGCTAAGACTTGGCCTTAAAATAAGCAAAAGGGGGACTAAACTATACCTCTAGGTAAGCTTAAAGGGCTTAAACTTAAGACTAAATAGCTGTAACAGCTTATTTTTGCAGAAACTCAAAGTAAAGTTAATCTACAATACACTAAGCTGTGATCTAATAATCTAAAAAAAATAGGAAATCAATAAGTTCAAACCTAAACTGACTAATTAAAAAAAGCAACTAGGAGACAAAATGAGATTATGAAATAAGCTCATAAGCCAGAAGAGAAAAAAAAGCAATCCTATACCTAGGGCATTCACAACAGTCAAAAGCCCAAGTGTGGCTTTAAAATAGCCGAAAATTATAGCTTTAAAAGTGGAGAAAATCAACTAAAACTTATAAAGGGCCTTATAAAGCTCTGAAATAAGTAAGAGATTGGGCTTAAGCCCTCTTAGGCTAGAGAATTAAGCTAAAGTCTCCCCTTTGCACCAGGGGAGCTTTCAGGCTAATTTTCAAGGGGGGCCCCCCTTTATTTTTGACAGCTTATTAAAAGCTGTCAAATAAGCTCTTAACAAACAATAAGCCAACAAAGATTGGAGCCATTTTTCTGGACTTATGCACCAAATTTTCGCTTTTTAAAAGACCATAAAACCTTGCTGATTTTGTTTAAAGAACAAGGGTCTTTGGGTTTTTAAACCTGCCATAGCAAAAACTTGGTGGCTTTTGACTCACAATCAAAAGACAAAGGACTGTGCAGCTTGTTTTTTAAACCACAAAAACACACTTTTTGATACTCAAACTCAAAAAAACAAGTGCTTAAAACTAAATAAATAAGCTTGTGTGGTTTGTTAAAGTTTAACACGTGAAACCAAAATGGTTATAAAAACTTTGAAAAAAACAATTTTCATCTAAAAAGGAATATGAAACAGCTTAAATGAAGCTTAAATCTTAAGCCTAATCTAACCCAATGGCCTTACCCCATGCCAAAGCCATTTTGACCCGTTTTAAGGCTTATGCCAAACACCCTTTTACTTAAAACTGTCAAAATAAAATGCACTTAAAATCTAATTAAAAGCTAAAACAGCTTAAACTTTTTATCTACTCACACTAATTTTCACCTAAGTAAGCCATTTGAACTATTAAATCTATAGCTTATTAAGAAAAATAAGCTAGTTTCTCTCCTAGCTTATTAGTACTTAATGACAGAATTAAAAGATGATGAAATCTAAGTGACTTTTAGACTAAGATAGCTTAAGACCATTGCAATTATAAGCTAGCTAAGCTAAACACAACAGGTTTAAGCATAAGAATTCATGAGAATAAGCACTATGTAATGAGCTATAAATGCTAAATTCTAAATTCAAAGAGTTAGAACCTGTGAACTTGTAGTCTCAGTCACAAAGCCACTCTTTCTGATTGTGAGTGGCTTAAAACCTGGAACTAATATGCACCCAAAGCCTCTAAACTTGAGCTATAAAGCTCAATAAGCTAATTTAGCTTATTAATCCTTGTTGCTTCCAAAATGAACCTCATGAACTCAAATGTCATTGTTTTGATGTAAATGGACTTAAATTGAGTAAATGAATTGATTAAACACAAACTTTCACTGAATTTGAGCTTATGAACAAGAATAAGCTCAAATGAGCTTATTGAGAGCTTATGAAGTAAAAATAGCTTAAATTTTCATTAAAATTGAGAATTACAAGTGCATACAAAGAAAGTAGCTTAAAGACACTTAAACTATTTTAAAAACTATATTAAAACTGACTTAAAAACTACATATTAGCCACAATGGCTTTACAAAGCTATTTATAGGAAAATTCGACTATGCTTGTGTCTTCCTCTTGGTTTTGCTGTTGTGCTTGTTTGTAGACACACAAGAGGGTTGTGTTTGTTGTGTGAGGGGTTCACAGCCTTTAATCTTGGCCCTTCAATCCTTCTTGGGTCATCTTGGTCGTCGAAATGAGCTTAGGGAGTTGTGAGATTGCCAAGTTGGCAATCTTACAGCTGGGAAGGTTTAGGGGGTTATTGTCCATGGGGTTGGTTGGGTTTATAGGATAAACGAAGCTTGGAAACCTGTGAGTACGTGGGGAGTTGAAATGGGCGGGAAAATGTTTGTACGAAGGTTGGGGATGACAGGGTACGGGTTTGTAGAATTGGCAGTTTTGGCCCTCCAAAGATATAAGTGTGTTTGCACAATTCGTCCTTGAGGTTATATAACTTTGGGGACTTGGCAAGTTAAGTCCCCAAACGTTATAAGTGCAATTGCACTGCACGTCCTTGGTGTGTTATAACTTCAAGGACTTGACAGTTTTAGTCCTTGGGTACACTTTGCTTCCATGCAGTGTTCCCCCTTGTTTTCCTTTTTCCTTTTCTTCTATAAATACAAGTTTCAGGGTTTGGGCAAATTTTTAACCTCAAATTATATTTCTTCACTGTGACTTTTGGATTCGTCGCGGGTGTTGACTTTGGACTTTGGACCAGTTGACTTTTTTTCTGTTGACTTTTTGACATGATTGACTTTTCGGCCTTCGATTTGGCTATGTCTTTTCACAGTCTTTTCCCCATTCCGAGTCCTGGTTTTATCGTTTTGGCTTGTTTTTTGTCTTTTTTTAGTTCCTCCGTTCTGCACAATACAGTTAGCAGGAACAAGATTTATTTGATTTTAAGTCGAGTTTTGGTTATTTTAGCTCGTTTTTAAAGGTAAAAGGTATGTGTAATTAAGCACATACCAGTTATCATAATTATAGATCCATTATTTCATGATATATATGACCATATGACATAAGAAAAAGTGTATAATTTCATAGACATTAGTAAAAACCCTTTTTACATATTCAAAAGTCTTAAGTGGTGATTTAGCCATAAATAACATATTACACATGAAATAATGATAATAAAAAGTATAAAGGAATTTAGAAGACCTTAGGGATGATGTATGAGATGAGAAATGAATGCTAAACCCGTGATTAGCCTTAAAACCAAGCTTGCACTTAAGAAAAACCCTTGTTTCTCAAATAAAAACCATTAGCTTCCTTCTCTTGATTATTACTTGGAAATGCTTAGCCAATGCTTGGAAATACCTTAGAATGTCTTAGGATAGATGTGTATAGAAGTGTATGGGTTGTAGAAAAAATGCTATGGATTTGGTTTGGTGCTTGCTTCTTGCCGTGAGCTAGTAGAGAGAAAAGGGAGGTGATTTGTGATTTTTACCAAGTGTTTATGTGTATGATCTCTTTACTAGATACATGTATATATATATAGTGTAAGAACTTAGTCAAGGGACAAGGTATGGTGTAGGGATGGCCTTGGTCAAAGAGACAAGAATGACTAGGTATGGTGTGGTATAGAAGAAGTATGGTGTAGTATTAATGAAGTATGTTGCACTTTGACCAAAGGAAGAGTTTCATTATTTTCGTGTTATCAATGGCCATATTTTCGGCATACATAAGTCTATTTGGTGTTGTTGACTATTTTTTATAGTATGGGTATAGTATGTGGGTTTTTGTTGAAAGCGTAAAATGTTCTGTGGTTCCGGGAGTGCTAAACACAATTTTATCGCTGAAACGTATACAACTTTACGTATTCGATAAAAATAAAATGAACAAAGTTAATAATTATCCTCAAAATAATTATATAACCCTTGCTTGATGTAAACATTTAATTGTTTGATGCCCGTTTACATTGAACGCTAATTTTTAGCTTACGCGATTTAGCTTAACATTTATGATTCAAAGCAAATGGCTGTTACAAATACAAAAGGTACATTGCGGATTTATTAACGTCGTCAATGACTCTAAAACACAGGGTGTTATATTAGGCATTCCCAGAACCACAAAAATATTTCTACGCTTCAACAAATACCCACTTTTATACCCAACACCAAAAGTTTTATTAAACTTTACCCAAGTTAATATTATTGTTCACTTTATTCATAAGAAAATAAGCCAAGACATGAATACTTTCAAGTAAACGCATTTTATACAAAAACTACAAGTTGTAACTTACATAAAATACACTAGATATGTTGTTAATATCAAAAAGCTTCTATAAATCCTCCCCCCTCCTATCCTACGGCATACAACAACAACAATAGACAAGGAGCACACAAATTACACAAGTCTTGTACAACATCATGGCATTTAAACCTAGTCTTGTTATGTCTCAACTTGACCATAAACATTCCTTAAGACCCTCATCTTGTTCCTTGACCAACTAGACCTATCCTTGACTAACCTATACCATATATACAAGTATACATGTGATAGATAACACATATATGCAAAACACTTAACTAAAAACTCAAAACCATTCTCCCTTTTCCTCCCTTTTAACCCACGGCTCAAAACACCCCTTTTAAATAAACCATACAAATTTTTCTACAACATATACAACCCATCACACATCATTCTTAAGATATACTAAGGTATTTGCAAGCATTGGTTAACCATTTACAAGTATTTATCAAGAAAGGAAGCTAGGGCTTTTACTTAAAAAGTTAAGGTTTTCTTGGTTATATAAGCTTGGGTATTTAATCTAAACAAGGGTTTAGATTTTTGTTGGTCATCATTATTCATCACACTAAAGTTATCTAAATCCCTTAACTTTTCATTTTCATGATTATATGTGTATATGATGTTTATGTAGAAAAATCACCATTAGGATACTTTTTTTAACATGTAAAATGTACTTTTACTTGTGATTGTGAAATTGTACACTTATACACATGTTATGTTGATGGTAATATCATGCTAAAATGGGGTCATAAGTATTGTACACTCTTGATTAAGCATAAAAGTGTTAATACAAGATTAGGGTTTTTAAGGATTTATATAAAAAGCTACAAGTAAAAGTGTGTAAACAACTTTGTAATCTTGTCAATCTTGTTGTCAAGGACTTATGTGGACAAAGGAAGGACTATGGACATTATTATATGTATCACATATAATATAGTTAAAAAAGACTTATGCTAAACTACAAAAGTGAAAAATACATAAAACAAGTATTATATAAAAGTATACATATTCATTATAAAGGGGCTGTTTAAATTTCGAATTTCTAACAGTGGGTTTGACCTTTTATAAAAATAATACGTCTCATGACGATTCCAAATATGTAAAGAACTTGAAAAACCGGCTTATAACGAAAAAGATACGGTAAAAACAAGTTATACGATAAATAAACGGTTTTATAAAAGAATTTTTATAAAACAATTTATAAAAATTATACAAAACAGAAAGTTTGGTATTTTTAACAGATTATACATATTTTTAGGATTCCAAAATGATAAGAATCATAATTTTCCAATTTATAACAAAAGAGTTATGAATTTTGCAAGTTTATATACTTAAATGTATAAAAATAACTTTTATAAAAAGTTACTGTTCATCAGAAACATATATTTTTGGAAATCATCAAAAATAAATAGAACTTTCAATTACGAGAACGTGCTCGAAAGAATTACTAAAAACGGAGCTAAAACGAATAAAATACGACGTTTACGATAATTAAAGTTATAAAAGTAATTTTATAAACTATGAACAGTAAAAATTACTGTTCATCAGCAGACCCCACTTTATAAAAATGTGATAATTTTAATAACGAAGACGTGCTCGAAGGAATCGCTAAAATCGGGATTAAAACGAATAAGTTGTTGCATTTACGGGTTTTACGACAATTAAATTTATAAAAGTAAATTTATAAAATGTCATAAACAGTAAAAGTACTGTTCATCAGAAGGTTATAAAATATAAAAATGTAATATTTTTATATATCATCTTAATACGAAGACGTGGACGTAAGAAACGCGAGAAACGGGTTTAAAACGGGAAAGTTATGCTAGTTTTACCAAAAACGATAATTATAACGTTTTTCACTTTCTAACAACGATTTTTACATTACAATGGATGGATTGATGTAGCTTCATAGATTGTATATGATATTAGTTAATTCCAACGTTGATTTATGTACTTATTACGGCCAATATTAATTTCGGTGCATCGCATCATTGTCGTGACGCATTATCTGTGATATTTGGATTATCAGTAACTCAAGGTGAGTTCATAGCCCCACGTTTTACATGGTTTTGTTTTATAAGTTTTGGGGTGGAAAACATGCATTTGTTTTATAACTGGACCCAAGTGGATAATATTTATACTATGATTACGTGTTGCCTATAGTAGACGATTAACCAAGTTGATGGCCCATTATCATGAACATGTCAAAATTATTGGTTTGTGGAGCGTGAATGTTATTCATGAATTAGATTATTGGGATATTGACTTCCTCTTTCGGGTGATAGCGATAACTAGACTAACCAACGTTTTATACCATTTCGGATTTGGGATGTTGTGGGTTAGAACATCAATACGGGCAATGTGGGCAATTATATATTGCCATTTATTTATGTCGAGCTTCATTGTCTGTAGCTTAGGCAACGTTAATTACAATTCTGTGTTGTTTTGCATTCTCCTGCATTATCATCTATTGGGGATATCTTGTTGTGGTCAACTTATTACGATTTATCAAACCTATGAATCACGAATTATTGTTGACGTTTTTTAAAGCCAAGTTTTTCAGGAGGGTCCAGTAAGACAAGGTGCAAGCGTTATACATTGGTGAATTGTATATTTCTAGGATGACAGCTTATAAAGATATGGTTGCATTATATTTTGGGAATCATGTTTTATGAACTAGTATCTTTGTAATATGAACAATGAATAAGTTAAGCTTCGGGCTTTTTGTAACAAATGTTTGCTAAATGCAATGTATCAGTTTTAAACGACTTTTAATGGTCGTTTTATATATATCTTGTGTTATTGATCTAGATGTGCATTGCCGGACCTTATTCAGCTGCGACCCAATTTGGAGGTGTTATAGTTGGTATCAGGAGCCAAGGTTATAGAGAACCAGGTCAAAATGTTTTTGCTGGACTATAACCATTTTCAAACATTGCTTATATACAAAAGGGGTTTTTCACGGGACATACATGCATACATACATACATACACTACTTGTGCATTAGTCGGTTAGGATAGATGCATACATGATTGATATTCATGATTGATATACATGTTATGATATAAATGTATATTACTATAAGAGTCATATACTAAATACTAATATAAGTTATTTTGGATTTTCAGATACAGTTATGTCGGATTCAGAAGATTCCACGGTCACTTATACACAGATATCCAGCCCATTTGCAGATTTGTCAGACATTGGTTCACCAGGAGTCGATGGACCACCCATTATGCCAGATGATCCATACGCATATGTTGTAGCTGCTTTCCAGGCCCCACCTTCACCTGATTATGTGCCAGGCCCCGAGGAGCCACAGGCACCACTTCCCCTAGACTTTGTTCCGGAGCCTGTTTACCCAGAATTCATGCCACCGGACGATGAGGTACTCCCAGCGGAGGAGCAGCCACTGCCTGCTGCTGCCTCACCTACTGACCAGTCACCAGGTTATATCCTGGAGTCCGGATCCGTGGAGGACCCAGAGGAGGACGATGAGGATCCCGAGGAGGATCCAGCTGACTACCCTGCTGATAGGGATGATGATGATGAGGAGGAGGAGGAGCCCTCCGGAGATGATGCCGATGATGAGGACGAGGACGAGGATGAGGAGGAGGAGGAGGAGCACCCAGCTCCGGCCGTACTCTTGTCCACTTTAGACATCGTATGATGCAGGATATCTATCCGGGCCTGACGCCATCCTATACTTCCTTATAGCGGAAGAGGTTGAGTGACTCTTTCTTAGCCACATCCACCATATATCACTTACCCATTACCCTCACCACTACCACAGATACCCTCACCACCACTCTTACCCATACCAGCCCCTATTTCATCACCACCTGTACTCCTACCCTCTACTGACCGTAGGGCAGACAGACCCGAGTTTTGCTTACCACCTCGGAAGAGGTTATGTTCTACTCAGGGTCCTAGGTACAAGTTTGGAGAGAGTTCATCTGCTACTACCGCTAGACTGACTGGAGGTCGTAGGGCAGACTATGGGTTTGTTGGTACTATGGATACCGAGAATTCAATCGACAGAGAAGCGAGGAAGGTCGGCTAATGTGATAGAGTGTTTGGGTAGACCTGAGGAGAGGCTGTTGAGAGATGGTCTTCTAGCACCGATGACTCCCTTGATGGGTGTCAATTACTAGGGGGTGACGAGCTTGCTGCAGTTCAGGAGCAGGACACGCAGGATATCTATGCTGTGATAGAGGATACACAAGACATGCAGACCCAGATATATCAGAGAGTTGAGACATTGGTTGATGATAGTCAGTACCACTATGAGACTACACGACTACTAGATCAGGAGGCTCTGGTTTCCCGGGAGGCATGGGGACGCTCCATAGAGGTTAGTAATAGGCCGTTCAGAGTTATGGCATTACGCTCTATAGTGATTAGTCAGCAGGCAGTGATTTCACAGTTGCAAGCAGCTGACCGTAGGAGTCAGACTGTGACTTCAGAGATGCTACAGGCAGACCACATGAGGCAGGCAGAGATTGCAGCATTACAGACATTTGATCGTACCCGACAGGAGCAGCTTGTGCAAACTTTGACATTGATGCAGTCACTACAGGGATAGGTGACCACTCTACAGGGACAGGTGACAGCACTGCGGACAGCCGGGAATCTGGAAGGGAGCACAAGCAGTTGCTCATGGAGGAGGCCGGTAGTAGTTCTTAGATCATGTTATGGCTAGTTGTTTTATATATATCCTACTAAGTATTACGGGTGACTCCCGGCTAGTAGGGCTCTAGGTTTATGTTGTATTTTGTAACCTAACCGTTGTGATCGTTTTGTATCTAAACCAGTCATGTATGTTTTCCAAATTATATATGGAATGGTTATGTTATGTTACGTTTGTAATCGAATTTATCATGAATGAATGTCGATTTTGCTATATCGTTGTTAATTTTAATTCAGTTGTGCATTTCACTGTGTGATGTGATCTTGCTTTACTTATCATGTATATGATATGTCACGGTTATGATTTTATGAAATCTAACGAGTATTATATCTTCTTGTGATATTGAAGAAAATGGCACCAAAAAGAAAGACAAGGTCAACACCAGAAACAACAACTACCACCACATCTGTCACTAATGCCCAGCTTCAGGCAATGATTGATCAAGGTGTCACTGCTGCACTAGCAGCACGTGATGCAACTAGGAATGGCGATGACAGCCATACCTCGGGAACGGGTGTCAGGAGGACTGAACGCATTGCTCGAGAGTGCACCTATCAAGACTTCATGAAGTGCCAACCTCTGTATTTCAAAGGCACTGAGGGAGTTGTTGAATTAACTCAATGGTTTGAAAGGATGGAGACTGTGTTTCGCATAAGCAACTGCTCTGTGGATAATCAGATCAAGTTTTCCACTTGTACTCTTCTCGCAGGTGCTTTGACGTGGTGGAACTCCCACGTTAGGATTGTTGGTCAGGATGTTGCGTATGCAATGACTTGGACAGATCTGAGAAAGAAAATGACTGACAAGTACTGTCCGAGGAACGAGATGAAGAAGCTCGAGGTTGAGTTATGGAATTTGAAAGTGAAAGGTACCGATGTGACAGGGTACAATCAACGATTCCAAGAACTAGCACTACTGTGTGTTAGAATGTTTCCTGAAGAATATGTCGGTGGGTTGCCCGACATGATTCAGGGAAGTGTTGTGGCATCGAAACCGAAAACCATGCAGGAGGCTACTGAAATGGCATCCGAACTGATGGATAAGAAAATCAACACTATCGCTGAAAGGCAGGCTGAAAACAAGCGGAAGTTTGATGACATTTCCAAGAACAACCAGAACCATCCACAGCAGAACAAAAGGCAGAACACAGGCAGGGCCTATGCTGCAGGGAACGGTGACAAGAGACCGTATGGAGGGCCTAAACCTCTATGTCCTAAGTGCAACTACCATCATGACGGTCCCTGTACACCAAGGTGCAATAACTGCAAGAAGATTGGCCATCTGGCCAGAGACTGTAGGAGCCGGCCTGCAACTGCCAACAACAACAATAATACCAACAACAACAACAATAACAACAACAACCGCAACAACAACAATAACAACAACAACCGCAACAACAACAACAACAACAACCGAAGAGCCCAAGGGGCAAATACCAATGGCATTACTTGCTATGAGTGTGGAGCCCCGGGCCACTTCAAAAGGGACTGCCCACAGTGGAAGAACAAGAATCAGGGGAATGATAACGGTGTAGCCAGGGCTTATGCAGTGGGAGTTGCGGGGCAAAACCCAAACAACAACGTTGTGACGGGTACGTTTCTCCTAAACAACCGTTGTGCTTCCATATTATTTGATACTGGTGCTGATAGAAGTTTCGTATCTACTGCATTTAGTACCTTGATAGATATTATCCCCACTACACTAGATCATGGTTATGACGTTGAATTAGCTGACGGTAGGATAATTGGGGTAAATACGGTATTACGGGGTTGTACGGTGAATTTTCTGAACCATCCGTTCCACATCGACCTTATGCCTGTAGAGATGGGTAGTTTTGAAGTCATAATTGGCATGGACTGGTTAACAAAATACCACGCCATTATTGATTGTGCTAAGAAGATCGTTCGTATCCCCTTTGGGAACGAAATCTTAATTATTCAAGGTGACGGAAGCGGCAATGAACACGGGACTCAATTAAATATCATCTCATGTACCAAAACCCAGAAGTATCTGCAAAAAGGATGTGATGTCTTTTTGGAACATGTTACCGTCAAGAAGACTGAAGACAAGTCAAAGGAGAAGCAACTTGAAGATGTACCGATTGTCAAGGATTTTCCCGAAGTATTTGCCAAAGACTTGTCGGGTCTTCCACCCACCAGAAAAGTAGGATTTCACATCTATTTAGTACCTGGTGCTGCACCTGTAGCATGGGCACCTTATCGATTGGCCCCATCTGTAATGAAAGAATTAGCGGATCAACTACAAGAGCTCTCTGACAAGGGCTTTATAAGACCTAGTTCCTCACCATGGGGAGCTCCGGTCCTATTCGTCAAGAAGAAAGATGGAACATTTCGGATGTGCATAGATTACCAGGAATTAAACAAACTAACGATGAAGAATCGTTATCCGCTACCAAGAATTGATGACTTATTCGATCAACTTCAAGGGTCGAGTGTCTATTCCAAGATCGACTTGAGGTCGGGTTATCATCAGTTAAGGGTTCGTGAAGAAGACATACCGAAGAAAGCTTTCAGGACTCGATATGGACATTATGAATTCCAAGTTATGCCGTTTGGTTTGACCAACGCACCTGCTGTGTTTATGGACCTCATGAACCGGGTGTGCAAACCATATCTGGACAAATTTGTAATTATCTTTATTGATTACATTTTGATCTATTCAAAGAACAAGCAAGAGCACGAGGGATATCTGAAGCTAATATTGGAATTGTTAAAGAAGGAGGAGTTGTATGCAAAATTTTCTAAATGCGAATTTTGGATTCCAAAAGTACAGTTCCTCAGTCACGTGATAGACAATAAGGGTATTCACGTGGATCCTGCCAAGATTGAATCTATTAAAGATTGGGTATCTCCAAAGACTCCAACGGAGATTCGCCAGTTTTTAGGTCTTGCGGGATACTATCGAAGGTTCATTGAAGGATTTTCAAAAATCGCCAGATCAATGACTAAACTAACTCAAAAGAAAGTCAAGTTTGATTGGGGTGATAAACAAGAAGCAGCCTTCCAACTGTTGAAAGAAAAGTTGTGCAGTGCACCCATCTTAGCACTACCCGAAGGAAGCGAAGACTTTGTTGTTTACTGTGACGCTTCGATCAAAGTGTTAGGTGTGGTGCTAATGCAAAGGGGAAAAGTGATTGCTTATGCATCACGACAGCTAAAAATCCACGAGAAGAACTACACCACCCACGACATGGAATTAGGAGCAGTAGTGTTTGCTCTAAAACTTTGGAGGCACTATCTGTATGGCACCAAGTGTACAGTGTTCACTGATCACAAAAGCTTACAGCACATCCTTGATCAGAAAGAATTGAACATGAGACAGCGTCGTTGGTTGGAGTTACTGAGTGATTACGATTGTGAAATCCGTTATCACCTAGGGAAGGCGAATGTAGTGGCTGATGCCCTAAGCATGAAAGAACTAGAGCCACTGAGGGTTCGAGCCTTAGTCATGACTATTGGCTTGGATCTTCCAAAGCAAATCCTAGAAACTCAGACTGAGGCGAGAAAACCAGAAAACCTCAAGTCTGAAGATGTGGGAGGTATGTTAATTGAAGCTTCAAAAGATCCAGGAAAACTCAGGAAGGAAAAGTTAGAACCGCGTGCTGACGGAACACTTTGTTTGAACAACATAAGTTGGTTGCCATTCTACGGTGATCTAAGGGCTCTGATTATGCATGAGTCCCGCAAGTCAAAGTATTCTGTTCACTCGGGTTCTGATAAAATGTACCAAGACATGAAGAAATTATACTAGTGGCCTAACATGAATGCAGGCATTGCCACCTATGTCAGCAAATGTTTGACATGTCTCAGAGTCAAAGCCAAACACCAAAAGCCATCTGGATTGTTGGTGCAACCGGAGATTCCCAAATGGAAGTGGGATAACATCACCATGAACTTTGTCACCAAGCTTCCCAGGACAGCAAATGGGTATGATGCCATTTGGGTGATAGTAGATCGTCTTACCAAGTCTGTACACTTCTTGGCTATGAGGGAAACTGATCCTATAGACAAATTGGCAAGACTATACATAAAGGAAGTGGTCACAAGACATGGAGTCCCAGTCTCAATCATTTGTGACCATGACCCAAGAAATTCGTCACACTTCTGGAGAGCATTTCAAAAGGCTTTGGGTACAAGTCTAGATATGAGTACTGCGTACCATCCAGAAACCGATGGACAGAGTGAAAGAACCATTCAAACTCTTGAAGATATGTTGCGAGCCTGCGTAATAGATTTTGGGAATGGTTGGCAAAGACACTTGCCGCTGGTCGAATTTTCATACAACAATAGCTACCATACTAGCATTAAAGCTACCCCATCGGTCCAGAACTTATACACGAGACAACCGAAAAGATCGTGCAGATCAAGCAGAGAATCCAAGCCGTTCGAGATCGTCAGAAAAGCTACGCGGATGTGAGGCGTAAGCCTTTAGAATTTCAAGTTGGCGATAGAGTCATGTTAAAAGTTTCATCTTAGAAAGGGGTTATCCATTTTGGCAAACAGGGGAAGTTAAACCCAAGATACATTGGCCCTTTCAAAGTGTTGGCTAAAGTGGGACCCGTTGCTTACAAACTCGAACTACCCCACCAATTAAGTAGGGTTCATAGCACATTTCATGTATCCAATTTAAAGAAGTGTCTATCCGACGAACCATTGGCAATTCCGTTGGATGAACTTCATATCGATGAGAAGCTTCACTTCGTTGAAGAACCAGTGGAGATAATGGATCGTGAAGTTAAACAATTAAAGCAAAGTCGTATTCCCATCATCAAGGTTCGATGGAACTCCATGAGAGGTCCTGAGTTCACATGAGAACGTGAAGACCAATTTCAAAAGAAATACCCGCACCTCTTTACGAAGAAAAGAAAAACTGCACCGTCGACAAGTGTCGCATCTTGAGCCTTGCGGACAAGGCTCATCCAAAGGGTGGAGACTATAACACCCCATGTTTTAGGGTCATTGGCGCCGTCAATAAATCCACAATGTATCTTTTGTATTGTACGCGTTTGTTTTAAATCGTAAACGTTAAGCTAAATCGCGTAGGCTAAAAATTAGCGTTCAATGTAAACGGGCATCAAACAATTAAATGTTTACATCAAGCAAGGATTAAGTAATTTTTTTGAGGATAATTATTAACATTGTTCAATTTATTTTTATTGGTTTCGTAAAATTTATTACGTTTCGTGATAGGGTACGTTTAGGCATACTCAGAACCACGTTAATTAATCTACGCTTCAACAAATGCTTATTTTTATTTCCAATAACCAAAGTTTATAAAACTTATCCATGGTTATATCATATGGGATGCCCCATATACAAGAAATAAGCAAGACTTCACAAGTTGCAAGTATAAATTTTATATAACAAGACAACACTTACATATTTACTTACACTTTCAAAAGAGCAAGTATAATACTTGCATTTTATTACAAGAAATAAGCTAGATATTTCTTCCTTGATTTCATGGGATCGCCTCCATAATAGGGAACACAAGGACACCTAAACCTTACCTAAGGCAAGGTGCAAGTATGGAGTTGCAAGACTTATAAGTATGACTAGTGGTTTTGACCACTAGTCACACCTTTATGCCCATGTCGGCCATCCGTCCCCCTCTCTTGGTCATTATGGTCTTTGTTTTATACACTAGGCTATCTCTTATATCATATATACTTACAAGTAGTAAGAAAGATAACACATACACTTCAACACTTTACCAAAAATCAAAACCATCCTCCCTTTTCTTCCTTCAAAACCCA